>SJYC01062402.1:0-17655 GCA_006408675.1 Madoqua kirkii
ACTTGCAAGGACTATAAAAAACTGATGGTAAGTTTGGTTTAAAAGCATTTGTTTTGTCTTCATTTCTTGTTTATAATTTCATCACACATGAATGCAGAGTCTGAAGCTGTTCATCTTAATGCTGTCGTGTTTCTCTTATACTTTGTCAGAAAGTCTCTCAACTGATAGAAAACTCTGAGTAACTCAGGGTAGTAGCTGATTACACTTCCTCTGAGTGGGGGGCCTATTTGTATAGGGCTTGTCCTTTTGCTAAAAATAACTGGGTCTTTCAGCTTGATCTCAAGATGATTGAGGCTTCAGATTTTTCAATATATTCAAATAATGATATTTTATTCATTATTACTATGTCAATATTTAAAAGTAGCTTTCTATACCAAGGGACTTCCCTGATAGCTCCTGCAATGCAGGAGACCCCTTTGCAATATTCCTCAGTCGGTAAGAACTGCTAGCGAAGGGATAGGCTACCCACTCCAGTAGTCTCCAGTAGTCTCAACATCATATTGAAAACTACTATAGAAGTTTTAGTAGAATCACTACTAAATCTATATGATTCTATAGAATCATATAGAATCACTACTGCAAATGCTGGGACATTCTGATGCAACCTGTTTAACTTCCAGGTGAGTTACTGAGTGCCGTTGAGTCAAGTATGAAGATTCCCTACGAGTGCAATAGATACTGTGTTAGACGGCTGCCCTCTAGTGGAGAAACTAGCAAGACCAGGGATTCAAAATGCTCCAGAAATTACATTCACTCCAAAAAGAAAGAGAAGTCGCTCAGTCGGGTCCTATCCTCTGTGACCCCATGGACTGTAGCCTACCAGGCTCCTCCATCCATGGAATTTTCCAGACGAGAGCACTGTTGTGGGCTGCCATTTCCTTCTCCAGGGCGTCTTCCCAACTCAGGGATCAAACCCAGGTTTCCCGCATTGCAGGCAGACTCTTTACTCTCTGAGCCACGAGGGAAGCCCTACAGCCCAAAAGAGCCTGTCAATAAACACAAGGTCCACAAATTAACACTCAGATTTTCCCTTTAAGTGGTAAATATACTTTCCTGTAGGAATATGGACTTGGCTACATTTTCCAGGGAACATCAGAGGAATGGAACATCCTGTGGCAACTGTGACTCACTGTTCTCATTTCCAAGTAACATAAAATGATCCATCATATTTCTAATTGATCTACTTCACATAGTGTTACTTCGAACACCACAGGTTGGAACTGTGCAGGTTCACTTATACATGGATTTTTTTTGTTGTTGTTCACTAAATACATACTACAGTACGACATGATCCAAGGTTGGTTGAATTTGTGGACGCAAAACACTTTACAGGGCAGATTGGCTGTAAAGTTATGTACAGATTTTCTATGGCATGAATGATCAGTTCCTCTAAGCTCCAGGCTGTTCAAGGCTCAGCTACAATTATGCATACATGCACAGACACACTCAGAAACTTAAATACGTGTGTTTTCAACACAGAGATAACATGGCTAGATAGTTTTTAATTTTCTCTAATGAGAAATCAGTAGTTAAATAATACATATTCATAACAAGCAAATCAAAGGACATAGAATAAAAATCAAAAGTAGGGTGATCCTGTTATCTTGGGGCTGTCCAGGTTCAAAGTGAAAAGTTCCACATCGTAAAACAACACGTCAGTCACTGGCAAACCAGGACAGTTGGTCACCAAAACGTTCCTCCATTCCCCAGTTACACTCCCCAGAGATGACCACTGTTAACGGTTCGCATACTCTTCCAGAAATTTTCATTGTACATGTAAAATATGCACATATACTCACATATCTAAATAATTCTAAATCCTTTAGGACAACTTAGGGGAGAAGGAACACACCTTTAAAGGCTAGTCAAGTTCTAACTGATGTTTAAAAACAAACTATGCACACAAAAGAATTCACACAGTATAGAAAAGTATAAAACAAAAAGTGAAGTTCTCCATTCTTTCGACCCTTCTCCCAAAGACACATCACACCAACACCTTCTGCACAGATGGAATAATATACACAGCACTATGCAGCTTCCTTTTTTCACCTAATATCTGGAGAGTTACCCATTTCAGCACGTACTTACTAACCTCATTCATTTAAACTGCACACTTTCTCATTAATGGTATGGATGTGCCATCATTTAACCAGTACTAGTGAGGAACATCACATTACTGACATCTTTAAGCTCCTGAAAAATAGCTGGAATGAATACCTTTGGTCATTTTAGTGTATACTCCTGAAAGTGCATCTGTAGGGCAGATGCCTACATGGAGTTACAACATGAAAGAGCATGCGCATCTATCTAATTTGCCAGTTCTTGTCAAACTGTCCTCCTGAAGCATTGTTCCAGTTTACTCTCCATTCAATTATGTGTGCCAATACTTGTTTCCTAAATCTCAACAATAATGGGCATTACCAACCTTTTACAGTTTCCAAGTGTGAGGTGAAAAGGAGCGCCTAACTGTTCTGATTTATGTTTCTTTAAAAGTAAAGCTGAGCATACCTCATGTCTTTCTTTCAACTACCTTTCTATATTGTGTGAATGCTAAAATATATATATATATATATATATTCACCAGCTTTTTGTAAAGGAAAAGCTCTGTCACAATATCACAAATATATTTTCCCATTTCTTGATTTTTGCTTGAATCTGCGGTATTTTTCCAAGTCTGAAGTTCTTTTATCTTTATGAAGCTAGTTTTTCATTTATGCCTTCAACGCTAAAAGACTTTTTAAATTGTTCTTTCCTGATAAAGTCTTATAAAACCTTCAAATAATACAATATGAACAAAATAGGAGGCAAACGCACTCCTTCCTAGAAGTGTGGTGGGGGGTGGAGAGCCAGACCTGCCGTGGCACAGAATAACTGGGGGCAAGACTAACGAGGCAAAGGTGGTCACTCTGGTGCTCTTGCTTCCAAGTGAGCCTGCAAAATGCCCCTCAGGATTTCAATCCAGGCCTGTCAGATTCCAAAGTCCAAGTTCCTGCTGCCGACCTTTTCTCACCCTACTGGGGAAAAACGTGCTTGCAGTGGAGGCTTGCGTTTGTGGAGATGAGAGGGGTAGAGGAAGGGAGCAGCAGTGGGAAAGGTGCCTGGGAATCAGATCCAAGCTTCGCCACTGACTGGACGGACGTGGCCAACTGCTTCACCACCCTGAGCCTCAATTAAACCCATCCCAGCCTGTGACCATCAGACAAGTCTGTGGGTGGAAAGCATGCGCACGATGGAGTATGTTGTGCACAATGGAGTATGTTGTACATGCTGGAGGGATGTATTAAATGACAACAATTCCAGATGGTCAGGACTAGGAGGGTTAGGGATCAATCAGTTAGGCTTTCTTCACTATTGAAAAGGAACATCAGCTAATTAGTAGGTATAACACTAACAAAAGTAAACACTGTCACTAGAATAGCTGGATTTCTACCCAGACCTCTTCCTCATCACGGAGCTTGTGTACCTAACAGTGAGCACTGACTGATCGCCTTCTCAACCAAGCACTTGCTTTTCCCTAGGCCCCCACTGTTGTGCAGCTAGGAAAAGTAGCCATTAGCCGAGGAATAGAGGTGAGAAGTTCTGGGTCAGAACTTGTGTCTGATAAAGTCAGTGGGGTGGCTGGGAACTGTGGCCTTCAGGGCACACAGATGGACAGAACAGCTGGAAAGAACTCAGGAACTGGACTCTTCCTACAGATTTTGAGCCTGACCTCTATCTTTGTGCCTTAGTTTTACCCACCTAACAAAGCATTTGCCATCTGTCTCTGTGGAGATTGAACTTTGTGCTGCTGCAGCTGTTGACCTTTAACATTTCTCCTAGAGGGAGTTCAGGGTGGAGTGAGGCACTCTGTGCTCCAGGGAATCTGGTGGAACAGGTGTTTCAGTTCAGTTCAGTTCAGTCACTCAGTTATGTCTGACTCTTTGCAACCCCATGAATCGCAGTACGCCAGGCCTCCCTGTTCATCACCAACTCATGGAGTTCACTTAGAATCACATCCATCGAGTCAGTGATGCCATCCAGCCATCTCATCCTTGGTCATCCCCTTCTCCTCCTGCCCCCAGTCCCTCCCAGCATCAGAGTCTTTTCCAATGAGTCAACTCTTCGCATGACGTGGCCAAAGTACTGGACTTTCAGCTTTAGCATCATTCCTTCCAAAGAACACCCAGGGCTGATCTCCTTCAGAATGGACTTGTTGAATCTCCTTGTAGTCCAAAGGACTCTCAAGAGTCTTCTCCAACACCACAGTTCAAAGCATCAATTCTTTGGCGCTCAGCTTTCTTCACAGTCCAACTCTCACATCCATACAAGAACACTGGAAAAACCATAGCCTTGACTAGATGGACCTTTGTTGACAAAGTAATGTCTCTGCTTTTGAATATGCTGTCTAGGTTGGTCATAACTTTCCTTCCAAGGAGTAAGCGTCTTTTAATTTCATGGCTGCAGTCACCATCTGCAGTGATTTTGGAGCCCAGAAAAATAAAGTCAGCCACTGTTTCCACTGTTTCCCCATCTATCTGCCATGAAGTGATGGGACCAGATGCCATGATCTTAGTTTTCTGAATGTTGAGCTTTAAGCCAACTTTTTCACTCTCCTCTTTCACTTTCATCAAGAGGCTTTTTAATTCCTCTTCACTTTCTGCCATAATGGTGGTGTCATCTGCATATCTGAGGTTGTTGATATTTCTCCTGGCAATCTTGAGTCCAGCTTGTGTTTCTTCCAGTCCAGTGTTTCTCATGATGTACTCTGCATATAAGTTAAATAAGCAGGGGGACAATATACAGCCTTGATGTACTCCTTTTCCGATTTGGAACCAATCTGTGGTTCCACGTCCAGTTCTAACTGTTGCTTCCTGACCTGCATATAGGTTTCTCAAGAGGCAGGTCAGGTAGTCTGGTATTTCCATCTTTTTCAGAATTTTCCACAGTTTATTGTGATCCACACAGTCAAAGGCTTTGGCATAGTCAATAAAGCAGAAATAGATAAGTAAGTAAGCTTGACTGTATTGAACTCCCACTTCACTGAACTCATATATTGACCTTCCCCAACTGCCTCTTTGGAGCAGTCTCTCAGAGCTATCTGAGGTGCCCCCTCCTGGGCTGCAGTCCTGCTTTTGCCCCCAATAAAACTTAACTCACAACTCTCAAATTGTGCATCTTTTTAGTCAATATAGTCAAGGAACTAGAATGCACACACTGTAATTAAAAGAGCCCATACACCATAATGAAGATCAAAGATCCTCTGTGCAGGATCTAAGGCCTGGTACAGCCAAACAAATGAATAAATATCAAAAAGAAGATTAAGAAAGAATAGGCTTACACAGGAAAATTTTTTAGTTAATATGATATCAACTTGCCAGTCCAAAGGATAAAGATAAAATGAGTTGATAAATGTTTTCTGGGAATCTGTGAACAGAGAAATTTTTAAAATAAGTACATAAAATTATGTTTGGATTTTCATCAGTGGAATTTTTTCTATCATAAGAAATAAAATTTTTTTAATACAGAAAATTTTCTTACCTAAGTTGAAAAGGAATGTTAATGAAAACAATTATATATACTTCTGCTTGTAGTCATGATGGACTACAAATTTACCCTTCTGTCTTAAACATTTAAAAACCTGGGCAAAATATACAAAGTGACTGTTTTCAAACAATGGACAACATAAAGCTTAGTACAGGGATCTCTGAAAGAACTCACTCACAAAGAAGAGTAATGGAGAGAAGAGAGGGAGAGCTCTCTGAAAATAGTTCCCATAGGGCCAGGAATAGTTTTATTCTCAAAACCACAATGGAAAGATCTCCTAACACAAAGAGCATCAGTGGAATCCTGAAGTTACTGCTTGAATAGCAGCATCAGTTCAGCCTTGGAATAATAAGGACTGTTCTGGATTCTGCCTAACAAAACATAAAAGCAAATCTCAAAGGGATTAAACCACTTCCAAAAACCAACTATCCCAGAACAAACTCCTAAATAGTTAATGGGATATAAAAATTCTGTTAACACCCAACAAAGTAAAACTCATAATGTTTAACATTCAATCACAAGTTATGAGGCATGCAATGAAATGAAGAGCACAACTTGTACAGAGTGGATTGATCAATGGATAGAAATGATACAGATGATAGAATTGTTTTAATGTTAACACAATTACTATAAATATACTCCATTGAAACAATTACTGTTAGAGGAAGCACACTGACTGAAACCGCCCACTCTGGCCAGGCACCACAGTAACCATCTGTATGAGTTATTTTACGACAGGAGGTCCTGGTAAGGAACACAGAACTAAAAAGCCACCACAAATCACTGCAGATGGTGACTGCAGCCCTGAAATTAAAAGACACTTACTCCTTGGAAGGAAAGTTATGACCAACCTAGATAGCATATTCAAAAGCAGAGACATTACTTTGTCAACTAAGGTCCGTCTAGTCAAGGCTATGGTTTTTCCAGTGGTCATGTATGGATGTGAGAGTTGGACTGTGAAGAAAGCTGAGTGCCGAAGAATTGATGCTTTTGAAGTGTGGTGTTGGAGAAGACTCTTGAGAGTCCCTTGGACTGCAGGGAGATCCAACCAGTCCATTCTAAAGGAGATCGGTCTTGAGTGTTCATTGGAGGGACTGATGCTGAAGCTGAAAGTCCAGTACTTTGGCCACGTCATGCGAAGAGTTGACTCATTGGAAAAGACTCTAATGCTGGGAGGGACTGGGGGCAGGAGGAGAAGGGGATGACTGAGGATGAGATGGCTGGATGGCATCACTGACTCGATGGACGTGAATCTGAGTGAACTCGGGGAGATGGTGATGAACAGGGAGGCCCAGCGTGCTGCGATTCGTGGGGTCACATAGAGTCAGATATGACTGAGCGACTGAACTGAACTGAACAAGAAGAGTTTGGGAAAAGTCAAAAGGAGATACCACATGTCTGACCACCTCCCAAAATCCTTTTCACTGGCATCCATCTTGGCTGACCAATGTGTGCACCATCAGGAAAGACTCTGAGTCAGAAGGATAGGCCAAAGAAAACCTGGAAACTAATCCCATTACCATAAAACTTGAGACTGCGAACCACATGGCAGAGCAGTTCTCCTGGGTTCCTTTACCATACTGCTTTCTACCTAAGATAAAGTCTTGGACTGCAAGGAGGTCCAACCAGTCCATCCTAAAGGAGATCAGTCCTGAGTGTTCATTGGAAGGACTGATGTTGAACCTGAAACTCCAATACTTTGGCCACCTGATGCAAAGAGCTGACTCATTTGAAAAGACCCTGATGCTGGGAAAGATAGAGGGCAGGAGGAGAAGGGGACGACAGAGGATGAGATGGTTGGATGGCGTCATCAACTCAATGGACATGAGTTTGGGTAGACTGTGGGAATTGGTGATGGACAGGGAGGCCTGGCATGCTGCAGTTCATGGGGTCGCAAAGAGTCAGACATGACTGAGCGACTGAACTGAACTGAAGATATTCACTATAATTCTTCTAAAATATCAAAAAGTTGTAAAGCATTAGAATATACAACAAAAATGATAGCATACTGTTATACAGAATGAAGTAAGTCAAAAAAAGAAAAACAAATATCGTATATCAATGTGTAATATATATGGAAACTAGAAAAATAATGAACCTATTTGCAGGATAGGATAGAGATTCAAACATAGAGAGCAGACTTATGGACACAGCAAGGGAAGGAGAGGGTCAGACAAATTGAGAGAGTAGCATTGAAATATGTATGTAACTGTGTATAAAACAGATAGCTAATTGGAAGCTGCTATACAGTGCAGGGAGTTCAGCCTGTTCTTCTGTGACAACCTAGCCAGGTGAGATGGGGCGGAAGGCAGGAGGGGACATGTGTATACCTATGGCTGATGTGGGCTGATGTATGACAGAAACCAACAGAACATCGTAAAGCAATTATCCTTCAATTAAAAACAAATAGGTATCTTTAAAAAAATTTAATTATGGCATAAATATACAAAATAACATGCAAATTTAATTTTTTTCTGTTTTAAGTGACAGGTGAAATGCTCATAATAATGCATTAGAAATCATGATACAAGCTACATTTTGAATATGATCCCAGATAGCCATAGGAAAAAAAAATAGTAAAACAGACCACACCAAGATGTTAACGGTAGCTAGGCTTGGATCACAAATTTTCTTTTCATTATTATATACTTCTGTGTTCAGTGGCTCAGAGGTAAAGAATCTGCCTGCAATGCAGGAGCTACAGGAGACACAGGTTTGATCCCTGGGTCAGGAAGATCCCCTGGAGAAGGGCATGGCACCCCCTCGAGTATTTTTGCCTGGAGAATCCCATGGACATAGGAGCCTTGTGGGCTGCAGGTCATGGGGTTGCAAAGAGTCAGACATGACTGAAGTGACTTAGCACACTCACACGTATTCCAATAAAACAAATATCACTCTTATAGCCAGTAGGAGAGAATGAGGGAGGTGAAAAGGTATAAAGTTTAGCCTGTGCTCTGATACTCCTCCAAGTGGCCAAAGCATCTTGCAGCTCCCATGGTCTACTCACCATGTATGTGAACTTGCCTTAACCCCCTCGAGTATTTTTGCCTGGAGAATCCCATGGACATAGGAGCCTTGTGGGCTGCAGGTCATGGGGTTGCAAAGAGTCAGACATGACTGAAGTGACTTAGCACACTCACACGTATTCCAATAAAACAAATATCACTCTTATAGCCAGTAGGAGAGAATGAGGGAGGTGAAAAGGTATAAAGTTTAGCCTGTGCTCTGATACTCCTCCAAGTGGCCAAAGCATCTTGCAGCTCCCATGGTCTACTCACCATGTATGTGAACTTGCCTTATTTTCCATACTAGAGGGCAAAGGCTCTGAGACTTGTATACCAGACTTTGAATCTTCCCAAGTGACTGAGATGCACTCCTTAATATTTGTTGAACATTTTCTCCTGATACCAGGTTGTCTTCATTATTTTCAGATTTAACTCATTATTAAGTAAAGATGTTAAAGGGATTAGAAAACAAAGGAAGCACAGAAGTAACTATTAATATCAGAAACAGTTTCAGAGAGTTACATGGTGTTGCTTTACCACTTTGCATTTAGCTGCAGAGGGAGTCCTAACCTTTCTCTGAGGGAAAGATGGGCAGGACTGTGTGTAAGAAGTCTCTAAATAATGTGACAGGACACAATTCTGCTGGTTACGCTTCCCTCCACACTATGCATTTAGGAAATAATGAGGGCAGAGAAGGTAGCAGAACCTCCTCCTAACCAATTCTCTTGCCTCAGCACCACTGCTGACAAGTAAGTCCAGAGGGCTGAGTACAAAATCATTCACAGTATCTCAGGGACTTCCCTGCCAGGTCATGCTTAGATACACGCTCAACTAAACATGACTGATGTAGGCTGAAGGTGAACGTATTCACCTAGAACTACATCAGATATGTGAACAGAGTCACTCTTTTGCACTTCTCACCTCCCTCTCACGTCTCATAACTGGAACCAAGGGGTTTTATAAAAACAAACCTAAGTTCTAAAAGCGCATTCTACATAAAAAATCCTTTTTTAAATTGAGTTTATTTTCCTAATAATGTCTGCAAAACAAGAAAACTGTAATCAGTAAACAGAGGCAATCAAGCTGAATTTCTTGTTATTAGACAATTCCAGAGGTAAATTCAAACTTAATAACTTCATCTCAACATTACCATCTTATAATAAAAATATTCTATCCATATATATTTATAGTAACCATTTTTAACTAACTAAAAGAAATAGAACAAAAAATACATAGAAAAATTGATTAAAGCATTTCCCATTTCAAAGAAAAGTAGAAGCTGTTTGGAGACAACAGTCAAGAGGAGATTCAACAACCAGACAATAAACACTGAATGAATACTGTCCACCCAGAGAATCAACATCAGTGAATCAAATCTCACAAACCTTTCTTTCAGAGGACAGAGATGCTCTGATTCCCTGTATAGTAATATCTAACCACAGACCTGCATAATAGAGCTGAAATGAAATCAAATTTATGAACACTGAGTGCATGAGGTACTTGGAGTGACAAAGAGTGTCTAATGAAAAATGAGAATAATCTTTTCTGGGTTGCCTGGCAACAATCTGACAGGGAAAGAAGGAAGGGGAAGGCTTCACCGGAAAAAGAAAGTGAAAAGTGAAAGTGAATATGCTCAGTCATGTCCGACTCTTTGCGACTCCATGGACTGTAGCCTACCAGGCTTCTCAGTCCATGGGATTTTCCAGGCAAGAATACAGGAGTGGGTTGCCATCACAGGAAAAGGACTGTACCTAAACAAACTTTGTGGGATCACAAATTTTCCAAGGTCTCCATGTGTGGGAAGCCTTTGTTGTTCAGTCGTTAAGTCGTGTCTAACTCTTTGTGACTGCACTACACCAGGCTTCCCTGTCCCTCACTATCTTCCAGAGTTTGCTCAAATTCATGTCCACTGAGACAGTGATGCTATCTAACCATCTTATCCTCTGCCACCCTCTTCTCCATTTGCCTTCAATCTTTCCCAGCATCAGGGTCTTCTCCAATGAGTCAGCCCTTCACATAAGGTGACCAAAGTTTTGGAGCTTCAACTTCAGCATCAGTCCTTCCAATGAATATTCAGGACTGATTTCCTTTAGGATTGACTGGCTTGATCTCCTTGCTGTCCAGGACTCTCAAGAGTCTTCTCCAGCACCACAATTTGAAAACAACAATTCTTCAGTGCTGAGCCTTCTTTATGGTCCCACTCTCACATCCATACACGATTGCTGGAAAAACCACAGCTTTGTCTATTCAGGCCTTTGTCGGCAAAGCAATGTCTCTGCTTTTTAATATGCTGTCTACATTTGTCATAGCTTTCCTTCCAAGGAGCAAGCGTCTTGAATTTCATGGCTGTAGTCACCACCTGCAGTGATTCTGGAGCCCAAGAAAATAAAATCTGTCACTGCTTCTACCTTTTCCTCTTCTATTTACCATGAAGTGATGGGACAGGGTTCCATGATCTTTGTTTTTTCAATGTTGAGTTTTAAGCCAGTTTTTTCATTCTCCTCTTTCACCCTCATCAAGAGGCTACTTAGTTTCTCATTTTCTGCCATTAGAGTGGTATCCTCTGCATATCTGAGGTTGTTGCTATTTCTCCTGGCAATGTTGATCTTAGTTTGTGATTCACCCAGTCCAGCATTTTGAATTATGTACTCTGCAGATAGGTTTAACAAACAGGATGACAATAAAGAGCCTTGTCATGCTCCTTTCCCAATTTTAAACCAGTCCATTGTTCCATGTAAGGTGCTAACTGTTGCTTCTTGACCCGCATACAGGTTTCTGAGGAGACTGGTAAAGTGGTGTGGTATTCCCATCTCTTGAAGAATTTTCCACAGTTTGTTGTGATTCACACAGTCAAAGGCTTTCACGTAGTCAGTGAAGCAGAAGGAGATGTTTTCCCTTTCTTTCTCTGTGATCCATTGAATGTTGGCAATTTGGTCTCTCGAAACCAAAATTTCCCTTAAACAACTGATACTTAAGCTTAGACTCCTTGGCCCTGAAAATAAAACATCTCCTTTGTTCAAGCTTCCTCTGAAGGTTGCAAGGCTGCTCCACACAATAAACTACAATGTTCAAAGATCTAAATGTTCTATTTTACCTGCTTCCTTTGCCAAGTTAGGGTAGTCTCTCGAGTTCTCAACTCCAGGCTTTGTGAACTAGAAATATAGAAGATAACAAAAAGAAACACTATGGTGATAGTCTCTCACAAGAGAGAACCACAGAAATACATTCATCTAGTCATTTAAACAAAATGAGTATCTATCAGTATTGCTGGACTCTGATAATAAATAATGTACAGCTTGTACCCGCAGGGAACTTATGTAATGGAAGGCAGGCAATGACACAACAGTGTACTAAGTACAGAATGATCTGGGAGAGACAACTAACTATCCAGTCTCAGGGGACTAGAATGGCTTCCCAGAGGAACTGATATTTAAATAGAGTATTTAAGGATGAGTAAGGAGCTAGGCTGGCAACCCACTCCAGTACTCTTGCCTGGAAAATCCCATGGACAGAGGAGCCTGGTGGGCTGCAGTTCATGGGGTCACTAAGAGTCGGACACGACTGAGTGACTTCACTTTCACTTTTCACTTTCATGCATTGGAGAAAAAAATGTTAAACCACTCCAGTATTCTTACCTGGAGAATCCCAGGGACAGGGGAGCCTGGTGGGCTGCCGTCTATGGGGTCGTACAGAGTTGGATACAACTGAAGCAACTTAGCAGCAGCAGCAGGAGCTAGGTAACTGAAAGAAAAGGAAATTCCAGAGCAAAGAAATGCAAAAAATAAAATAAAAACCTACCCTAAAGCCTATAGTAAAGACAGCAACCTGTTACCTTCCATTCACTGGTTGCAAAGAGTTGGATGTGAGAGCGACTGAACTGAACTGACTAAGCACTAGTCTTATTTGCTCCCAAAATATCCATTTTCAATCCGTATACATAGTTCTTTTAAATGTCACATTTTTAAATATTCTGATACTATTATTTATTGACTTATCAATTTAAGAAATTATATCATAGTCTCCTATATGGGACGATGAGAATTAGGTCTCTTAGACCACCTCACTTATATATTTATAGTTCCCATCCTCCTTATACCCGAGAAGGCACTGGCACCTCACTCCAGTACTCTTGCCTGGAAAATTCCATGGATGGAGGAGCCTGATAGGCTGCAGTCCATGGGGTCGCTAAGAGTCGGACATGACTGAGCGACTTCACTTTCACTTTTCACCTCCATGCATTGGAGAAGGAAATGGCCATCGACTCCAGTGTTCTTGCCTGGAGAATCCCAGGGATGGGGGAGCCTAGTGAGCTGCTGTCTATGGGGTTGCACAGAGTCGGACACGACTGAAGTGACTTAGCAGCAGTAGCAGCATCCTCCTTATACAGTAGAAACACAAGTTTTAAATTAAATCAGTATGTAGTGCTTACCTTATTAAGATAATGTTGCCTATTACAGGGCCAGGTTGTATTTTATGATTACATGTGCTTCACTGAACAATTTTGTTTTGCTTTGTTTTTCCTGTAGTTAACTGCCTCACTTTTGAAAGTTTAAGGCAAACACTCTTGTAACCATTGACAAAGATTCTCTCCTTCACCAAATTCTATTCGCGCTTCTCTGATTCCTCTTCTCTACTAGGTCTAAATCGTGGCCTAAAAGACTGAGACATTAAGATAATTTTTATGAGTTCTAACTTGCTCAAGGCCAGGTCCTGACTTAAAGTGCCTGACTTAGAAAACTCCAGGATGTCAAATATATTCACTGCTTCCTCCAGCCAACACCTGAATATAAGGCTGGTCTCCTAGTCTCTGTGGGAGGGCAGGATCCTAAGCTTGGATAAGAGCCACTGAGCAAACCCAGATGGTTTTCACTAAACTCCTCTCTTTCCACTTTATATTAATATTCACTTTTCTAACCCTACGGCTGATGCTGGGCATCTATGGGTTCTGCATCCCCAGATACAGTGTGATCACTAAGGGGACTGAGCATCCGTGGACTTTGGTATCCAAAAGAAATTCTGGAACCAATACCTCAGGGACTCCAAGGGACTACTGTACTGAGTTCCTGCTCACCATCCTCCCTATTCCCTTATTTCTCCCTCTGGGAGAAATGTCAATAACCTCAGATATGTAGATGACATCACCCTTATGGCAGAAAGCAAAGAAGAACTAAAAAGCCTCCTGTGAAAGTGAAAGAGGAGAGTGAAAAAGTTGGCTTAAAACTCAACATTCAGAAAACTAAGATCATGGCAACCAGCCCCATCACTTCATGACAAGTAGATGGAGAAACAATGGAAACAGTGAGAGACTTTATTTTGGGGGGCTCCAAAATCACTGCAGATGATGACTGTAGCCATAAAATTAAAAGATACTTGCTCCTTGGAAGAAAAGCTCTGATCAATCTATACAGCGTATTAAAAAACAGAGACATTACTTTGCTGACAAAGATCCTTATAATCAAAGCTATGGTTTTTCCAGTAGTCATGTATGGATGTGAGAGCTGGACTATAAAGAAAGCTGAGAGCCAAAGAATTGATGCTTTTGAAGTGTGGTGTTGGAGAAGACTCTTGAGAGTCTCTTGGACTACAAGGACATCCACCAGTCAATACTAAAAGATATCAGTCCTGAATATTCACTGGAAGGACTGATGCTGAAGCTGAAACTCCAATACTTTGACCACCTGATGTGAAGAACTGACTCACTAGAAAAGACTCTGACGCTGGGAAAGATTAAAAGTGGGAGGAGAAGGGGATGACAGAGAATGAGATGGCATCACTGACTCAATGGACATGAGTTTTAGTAAGCTCTGGGAGTGGTGACAGTGAGGCCTGGCGTGCTGCAGTCCATGGGGTTGCAAAGAGTCAGACACGACTGAGCAACTGTACTATTGATTAAAACCTGCCCTAACATTTTACCTAGTTTCTACCTTTATTTTTGATAACAATCATGCAAACTAAGAAACTGAACTTTCCCTGCTACTCCACAAACTCCTCTAAACACACTGTCCCTTATCTCAACCCCACCTCAGAATAAGGGTAATTATTATCCTGATTCTTATACTAATCACTTCCTTGTAGTAGCTCATAGATTTATCACCAAAGTGTCAATGGACACTATATTTCAGCCTTGCCTTAAAAAAAATAATTATGGGCTTTTAAAATTATTTTTTAATTTAAAGTTCCTCTCCATTTTTTCCTACACTTTTTCCCTAACACATCTGTTAAAAATCCAGACCGGTGGAACTGTGGTTTCCCACAGTTTGGACTTTGCAGATTGCATATTCATGCAGTTCAAACTGTTCCTCTGTTCTCTGTCCTACAAATTGACAGCTGGATCCAGAATCTTGCAGACTCACCCTATCTCTTTGTCAAAACTATCAGTAGGGGTATATTTTTCATCAGGAAGAGTATGATTATCTCTCTTTGTGTTGTTAGAAGCTCTTTGTGCTTAATAATTGGAACCAGTAATTCTCAAAACTTTTTAGTCTCAAGACTGCTTTACAGTCTTAAAAACCACTGAAGATACTAGTACTTTTGATTATGAGGGTAATAGTTACAATATTTGCCCTATTAACACTTATAATAGGATATTTAAAATAACCTTCAATTCACTAAAAAAAAATCATTATATTCTTAAATAAATAATTTTATGAAAAATTATTATATCTCCCAAGAAAAACTGATTCGGGGCAATTGTTTTACAAATCTGCACTTCTCTTTAATATCTGCTTTCATAAGAGGCAGTTGAATTCTTACATCTGACACAGCTGATTCTTCATTCAACTTTTGGCATTATGTTTTAGGTTGAATTGTACAAAGCAAATCTGAACTCACATAGATTTGTGGTTAGAAAAGGGAGAAACAATTTAATAGCCTCTTAAGATAATTGTGGATATTCTTTTTTAATACTAGACTAAAATGTGACAAGGGGAAGTTTTTGACAAGCTAAAAGCAATGTTGAATTTAAAAGAATATCAATGAACCTTTCATACTCTTGCTATACTCAAGTCTATTAAAATCTTGCCCTTTGAGTAGGGTGGTGTTCTGGCTTTTCTCTGGAGCCATTTCACATAATTTTCCAAACCTCTGCCAGGAAGTTGGTATGTATCTGATCACCAATGCTCTGGGAATAGGGCTGGTAATTACTATCACTAAATAATATTAAAAATTCCATTTAACTCCCTTTTTTCAATTTGGGTCTCCCTCCTGTCTTCCACTAAAACTAAAGGTCAGATGATTCTAGAGACGCATCAGTTCAGTTTTTCCAGGGAACAAGCCTCCTATACTTTGACAAGGAACTGATAGACACCTAGTGGTAAAAGGATCTTGGAATCCGATTATACCATGGAAGTGTTCTTCTTCTCTCCTCTCATTCCCACCTTACTTGATATCTAGTACATGCAGGTCCTAAGCCTTCTCAAGTTCTGCAGGAAGACTCAACCAGTTCTTCAGGAACTTGGGCTCTGAGTTTCTGTTTTGAGTCAATAGCCACACTTCCATCAGCTTTTAATCATCCAGTGTTTTTCTGACATCATTCTACTGTTTCCTCTCCTAGTCACTTCACCCTGATGGGTTAATGCTTTAATGTCTTTACTGTCATTCTGGTGAGAGTTGGAAAGCACCAATAGAGATAAATTCATATTTCCAATCTACTATACTTATGCAAATGTCCTAATACATCATATTTAAATGGTACCCTTTCCTTCTCCATTTTATACATTCCTTAAGAACTTGGGTCTTTGGTAATCATGCAGATGGAGCCCTCAAGAGGGGACTAGTATATAAATTAAAAAAAAATTTTTTTAAGGTATTCCCTGGTGGTCTAGTGGCTTAGAATCTGAGATCCCAATGCAGGGGGCCCTGGGTTGATCCCTGGTTGGGGAGCTAGATCCAACATGCCACAGATAAAGATCCTATGTGCTGCAACTAAGACCTGACACAGCCAAATAAAAAAAATTTTTAAGTAATGGGATTACTGCCCTTATAAAAAGATCCCCTAGATTTCCTTCGCCCTTCTGCCATACATAGCTGTCTATGAAACACAAAGCAGGACCTTAACAGTTTAAGGTAGGTTTCGTGGAGAGAAAATCCCATAGGAACCCTCTGTCACAAAGCATATACAGTACTTGGATGCAATCTCAAAAATGACAGAATAATCTCTGTTCGTTTCCAAGGCAAACCATTCAATACCACAATTATCCAAGTCTATGCCACAACCAGTAACACAGAAGAAGCTGAAGTTGAACGGTTTTATGAAGACCTACAAGACCTTTTAGAACAAACACCCAAAAAAGATGTCCTTTTCATTATAGGCGACTGGAATGCAAAAGTAGGAAGTCAAGAAACACCTAGAGTAACAGGCAAATTTGGCCTTGGAATATGGAATGAAGCAGGACAAAGACTAATAGAATTTTGCCAAGAAAATGCACTGGTCATAGCAAACACCCTCTTCCAACAACACAAGAGAAGACTCTACACATGGACATCACCAGATGGTCAACACCAAAATCAGATTGATTATATTCTATGCAGCCAAAGATGGAGAAGCTCTATACTGTCAACAAAAACAAGACCAAGAGCTGACTGTGCTTCAGATCATGAACTCCTTTTTACATAATTCAGACTTAAATTGAAGAAAGTAGGGAAAACCGCTAGACCATTCAGGTATGACTTAAAGCAAATCCCTTATGATTATATAGTAGAAGTGAGAAATAGATTTAAGGGCCTAGATATGATAGATAGAGTGCCTGATGAACTATGGACTGAGGTTCGTGACATTGTACAGGAGACAGGGATCAAGACCATCCCCAAGGAAAAGAAATGCAAAAAAGCAAAATGGATGTCTGGGGAGGCCTTACAAATAGCTGTGAAAAGAAGAGAGGCTAAAAGCAAAGGAGAAAAGGAAAGATATAAGCACCTGAATGCAGAGTTCCAAAGAATAGCAAGAAGAGATACAAAGCATTCTTCAGCGATCAATGCAAAGAAACAGAGGAAAACAACAGAATGGGAAAGACTAGAGATTTCTTCAAGAAAATTAGAGATACCAAGGGAACATTTCATGCAAAGATGGGCTCGATAAAGGACAAAAATGGTCTGGGCCTAAGAGAAGCAGAAGATATTAAGAAGAGGT
>SJYC01062403.1:0-47689 GCA_006408675.1 Madoqua kirkii
GGGGCTTCCCTGGTGGCTCAAATGGTAAAGCGTCTGCCTGCACTGCAGGAGACCTAGGTTCAGTCCCTGGGTCAGGAAGATCCCCTGGAGAAGGAAATGGCAACCCAGTCCAGAATTCTTGCCTGGAAAATCCCATGGTCGGAGGAGCCTGATAGGTTACCATCCATGGGGCTGCAAAGAGTCAGACATGACTAAGCGGCTTCACTGTCTTATTGTGAAAGAGGCTGAGCATCTCTTTGTTCACAACCTTGGGCTATTTTTACTGGGTCGTTCTTTTCCTTCATCATTCTGGGAGCTCTCTGTATGTCAGGCAGAGCTCTGCTGTGATACGGACTACTAGCCTTCTTACAAGGCTGACGGTAAAGGAGAGTCTCGACTGCCCTGCTGGAAGCAGGAGAGAGACAGTGCAGAAAGGCAGAGGGCGTCACAGAACAAACTGTGATTCGGTGTGATTTAGGACCACCAAAAGGCGCTTTGGCAAATGGAGACGAACTCCTCAATCTTTCCTTTGATTAATTCCAGATTTTGAGTCACATTTAGGCTTAGAGTAAGCTCTCCCTACTCCAAGGCGAAGTCGGACACAACTGAACTGAACTGCACTCCAAGGCTAGAAGGAGTTTGATACCTTGTTTCTATGGCATCTTTTTTAAATGTATATTTAAACATATGATCCCCATGGAATTTACCCTAGAGTAAAAGATATGCTCTCATTTTCTTTTGTTTCCAGATGAGTACTCAATTGTCCCCAAATCGTCTATTCAATAGCCCATCTCTACTTCTCCTATATGAGATGACACTTTTAAAGTATTCTAGACCCCTCTGCGTGTCTGGCGCTGTTTTAAGGCCTTTCCGCTCTGTTGTACTGGTTTATCTGTTCACGTGCCAGTGCCACACTGTCTGAATCTCTGCAGTTCAGTAAGTTCCTGTCTGCCTTCAGATACTGAAGGACTTCCCTGGTAGCTTAGAGGGTAAAGAATCTGCCTGCAATGCAGGAGACCTGGGTTCCATCCCTGGCTCGGGAAGATTCCCTGGAGAAAGAAATGGCAACCCACTCCAGTATTCTTGCCTGGAAAATCCCATGGACAGAGGAGTCTGGTAGGCTATAATCCATGGGGCTGCCAAGAGTCGGACACGACTGAGCCACTTCACTAAGATAATTAACCCTGAGACACAGAAAACAATATCCGAAAAAGGCACAAGGACTGAGGACCCGAGAATGTTTCCACAGTAAACTTCTGGTCCTGGGACAGAAGGAAATTTGAAAAAAAGCATGCAGTCTTAACAGCAAAGATGAAGTATATAATGAGCCATATGGAGGCAGCACAGCGATCAAGCTCCTGTGGGTATCACTGCAGAGGTTTACTTGAGAAGCTCCTAGAACCCTGGGATGGGGGGCACACCCAGGTCGTGGGCAGAGCGGCGCGGCCTGACCGGCCCCCGCTTGGGGTGCTCCGCCCAGGCAGGGACACGCTCTTCCTGCAAAACTGCTTCTTACACAGCACTCACCGACTTCGAAAAGTCCAGATACGCTGGCATGCTTATAAATAGTTCAGCACGTCCAAACACATGGCACTGTTTCAGCACTTCATAAGCAACGCTTTCTCTTTCCTAGTCTAGAAAGTGTTTTCGTCAAAGTAAAAAGCTTTTTATCACCGCCTCAGGAACTAAAGCTGAGGAGGCCAGAACGCCCCTCTGCCCTCAGCCCTGGAGCTCCCCGAGCCCATGGCTCAGATACAGGAAGATGCCATGCTCTCAGCGACTCCGAGGCCCTGGTCACTGGGGCCAGAGCGTGCTCAGATCCCGTGGAAAAGAAACAAGAATCAAAGGAAGCTTCGCCTCACACAAGCAGAATTTACTGGCCACACTATTCATCCCATCGCTACTTTGTGGGAACTCACATTGTACAGGACCGTCTCGCCGGCTTCTCCCGCTCTTACACCTTCTCCTACTCATTCCCTAGACTTCTGTCGTTGGCATTTGTGCAAGGCACTGAGGTTAAGAAAAGGAATAGATGGTGCTTCCTGCCCTCGGGGAGCACACGCGTGTGGACCAGTACAAGCTCCAGGACTGGGAGACACAGATGGGCCCGTGAGCAGGCTGGGAGCAGGGCTGGACTCCAGAGGACCCGAAGCTGCCTTGGGGGGCTGGGGGGGGAGGGCTGGATGTAGGAGGAGACCTCCTAACCCAGCCAGAAGCTCAGGGTCCCAAGTGGTTGGCACCATGGGCACTGGATGGGAGAGGAGGCAGGAGGCATCGGGGGTTCACTGCACAGAGAGCTTTAAAGGCAGATGGAGGGGGACACAGGGGTCTTCCTGGGGGCAGTGGATGCCACTAAAGCACGTGCTTCCTGCTGTGAACCCCTCCACCAGTCGCCAGTGATCGCCTTTGATCTTGTCTGCATCGCTCATCACACAGCAGCTTGTTGAAGGCAAGGATGGGTCCGGACCGACTCATGAGCAGCGGGGACAAAGGCTGCTGGTGCTCAGTGGATGCACGCACATCAGATCATCTAATGACGCCCCTTCCCCAACCAAACACTGGAATGACCTGGGCGGGGTTGGGGGGTGGTGTGGACCTGGCAGTCTCTCCTGGCTCCCTCCCAGCAGCTATATCTTCCCTCCTCTGCGGGAAGCCCCCACCAGATCACCCCACTTCTGTGTCCGGGATTCTGACAGCAGATTCCCCTTCAGCCTCAGCTCCACACGCCTAACACTCCGCCTCCTGGAGACACTTCTCAAGCCTCATGCCGCCGGACCATGTTCACCAAGATGTGTCCTCAGAGCTCACAAGTGTGCACGATTCCTGGTTCAGCGCAGACGAGCATGCCCACGTTCACCCACGCCCCCGAGGCACCGTGAAGGGTCAGCCCTCCACGCTCTTTCACCGTGTACCTTCCCTCCTGCAAGGCTCTCCGCTGGTCCCGCCACTCCACTAACTGTCCAGTCTCTCATCTCCCTGCCGCCTCTGACCAGGGTAGGACCTTCCAATCAGGAAGCAAAATGCAAACTTGACAAGGCCCTAATCATCCGTGGACACCTCAGGGAGGTGCTCCCAGAGGTCAGGCCTCACTCTGCTCCTCGGGGCGACCCTGTCTGGGGTGACCTCTTTCTCATGCCCATCGAGCTGGCAGCCCTCAGTCGCTGACATTCCAGTGTAACTTCCTCTTCCTGGAGAGACTCTCAAGGATCACCCAGACTAGAGCGGCCAACGCTCCGGTTTAACTCAGTGCAAACTCTGAAGATGCTTGGCGCTTCTGCTACTGGGGCCCGCGCGTCTGACGGCTCGGGGCGCACCCCACAGCGCGCAGCTCCAGCAGCAAGGCTCGACACAGGGCAGGAGCAGCATCCCTCCGCGCTGATCTTCCTGTCCTCCGCGATGATCTTCCTGTCCTCCGCGTCACAGGGCCGTGACCCCGGCCCCACATGCACCTCCACTGTCCTCGACCTCATGCGGCCACCCAGCCTGTCTCGGCCTGGCCCGGCCTCCCCTCACCTGGGAGAGGGCCTGCTGCAGGGGAGCCCCCGCCTCCGCCTCACAGAAGCCCAGCTCTACCACAGAAGGCGGTCTTCTCACCTTCCCCCTCAGTTCTCTGTACAGCCCTTCCATGGACAACCGTGAGACCCTCGGCAGCAGCCGGAGAAGCTCCGTCAGTCTTACAGCCCCTTCCCCAGGATGCCCGCAGCCACCTCCTGATAGGACAGGGAGCGCCAGCCCTGACTGCCTGCGGGCCTCTGGCTTGCCCTTCAGCCTCTGCTTTCCACTGCCTCTGTCCCAACAGTCACTAAAAGGATGCCGCTTCTACGCTTCCCTGGTGGCTCAGAGGGTAAAGAGTCTGCCTGCCATGTGGGAGACCTGGGTTCGATCGCCAGGTCGGGAAGATCCCCTGGAGAAGGAAATGGCAACCCACCCACTCCAGTACTCTTGCCTGGAAAAGTCCATGGATGGAGGTGCCTGGTGGGCTACAGTGCATGGGGCCGCAAAGAGTCGGACGGGACTGAGCGACTTCACTCCCTTAATGCCTGCCTGAGAGAACCTGCCCCATGGCCAGAATGTGGACTAAAGAGCCTTCCTTCAGCCCAGGGGGCACCCTGCCCCCGCCCCTGGGTTAATGCTGCAGGAACCAAAAAACTAACACACCCCCTCCCCGAGGCTGGCCTCTTCCTTGACTCCTTCAGGTCCTCACCCTCCCTGTTCTATAAAAGACCCAGCTCCAGACTCCCATAGAGGGTACTCCAGGACGCTAGTCCATAATCGTCCTGGATGCCAGACTTTGGAATAAACTTGCTGCTCCTTGCATCCACACCTCGTCTTCCGATTACTGGCTCATCCTGCAGTGAACAGACCACGCCTGGACTCAGGAACACAGAGTGGGCTCCGCAATGTGTCCTTCCCCGGCCCTCTTCCCCGGCCCTGCTTGGAAGAACCCTCCACCGCAAGACCCAGCCCAGCTGCTCTGGAATGCTTTCTGGGCCCTCCGAGGACAGGGGCCTTGGCTTGGGCCCCAGAGCTGCTGCGCCAGCTTCGCCGAGGAGCCTGCTGTCTGCTGGCCTGTCTCTGTGCTCCCGAACACACGGTGGGCTGACTCCTGGCTCCTCAGGACAGGGCCAAGGCCAGAATGCTTCTGATGAGTGGCCTTTGGCGTCTAAGCTCCTAGAAGGCAGACATCATGTTGTTGTTCGGCTTCCTTTCACCTCTGAATTTTCAACACGAGAATCTGGTTCCTTCCATGGATGTGTTCCCATCTCTCCAGTCTCAGGACTCTAACCCAGGAAGATGACCCCCTGCCCTCAGGTTCCCACCAGGCTCTCCTTCTGCACAGGGAGACAGGCAGCAGCAAGTAGGCCCGAGTGAGAGAATGGCAGAGGTGCAGAACGCAACAAGTAAAATCAGAGTGTAGGCATCCTCTATTTCCTTTGTAAGATTTGAGCAGTCCCACCGCTGAGCTGACTATGGCTCCAATCATCAGCTTCTTATTGCAAAATTCAGACTCAAATTGAAGAAAGGAGGGAAAACCACACTTTGGCGAAGGAAATGGCAACCCACTCCAGTATTCTTGCCTGGGGAATCCTAGCAGGCTACAGTCCATGGGGTTGCAAAGAGTCGGACACGACTGAGCGACTGCACTTTCACTTTCTTTCACTCAGGTATGACCTAAATCAAATCCCTTAGGATTATACAGTGGACGCGAGGAATAGATTCAAGGGATTAGATCGTGCCTGAAGAACTATGGACAGTGGTTTGTAACACTGTACAGGAGATGGTGACCAGAACCATCCCAAAGAAAAGGAACTGCAAGAAGGCAAAGTGCTTGTCTGAGAAGGGCTTACACAAAGCTGAGGAGAGAACAGAAGTGAAAGGCTGGGAGAAAGGAAAAGCTAAACCCAACTGAGTGCAGAGTTCCAGAGAACAGCAAGGAGAGATAAGAAAGCCTTCATAGGTGCACAATGCAAGGAAATTGAGGAAAACAACAGAATGGGAAAGACGAGAGATCGCTTCCAGAAAACTGGAGATACCAAGGAAACATTTCATGTAAAGATGAGCTCAGTAAACGACAGCAATGGTACGGACCTAACAGAAGCAGAAGATAATAAGAAGAGGTGTCAAGAATACATAGAAGAACTGTAGGAAAAAGGTCTTAATGACCTGGATAACCAGGATGGTGTGGTCACTCACATAGAGCCAGACATCCTAGACTGGGAAGTCAAGTGGGTCTTAGGAACTATTACTACTAACGAAGCAAATAGAGGTGATGGAATTCCAGCTGAGCTATTTCAAATCCTAAAATATGATGCCATGAAAGTGTTGCACTCAATATGTCAGCAAATTTGGAAAACTCATCAATGGCCACAGGACTGCAAAAGGTCAGTTTTCATTCCAATCTCTAAGAAGGGTAACGCCAAAGAACTTTCAAACTACCACATAGTTGTGATTATTTCACAGGCTAACAAGGAATGCTCAAAATCCTTCAAGCTAGGCTTCAGCAGTATGTGAGCCAAAATCTTTCAGATGTTCAAGCTGGATTTAGAAAAGGCACAGGAACCAGAGATCAAATCGCCAACATTTGTTGGATTATAGAGAAAGCAAGGGAATTTCAGAAAAAAACATCCACTTCTGCTTTTATTGACGAGCTAAAGCCTTTGACTGTGTTGCTGTTGTTCCGTCACTAAGTCATGTGCAATCCTTCGCAACCCCATGGACTGTAGCACACCAGACTTCCCTCTCCTTCACTATCTCCAGAAGTTTGTTCAAACTCATGTCCATTGAGTCAGTGATGCCATCCAACCATCTAATCCTCTGTCGTCCCCTTCTCCTCTTGCCCTCAGTCTTTCCCAGCATCAGTGTCTTTTCCAGTGAGTCGGCTCTTCCCATCAGGTGGCCAAAGTACTGGAGCTTCAGCTTCCACATCAGTCCTTCCAATGAATATTCAGAACTGATTTCTTTTAGGATGAACTGGCTGGATCACCTTGCAGTTCAAGGGACTCTCAAGAGTCTCTCCAGCACCACAGTTTGAAAGCATCATTTCTTTGGTGCTCAGCCTTCTTTATGGTCCAACTTTCACATCATACATTACTTCAGATCTGACTGTGGGGATCACAACAAACTATGGAAAATTCTTAAAGACATGGGAAAACCAGACCACCTTACCTGTCACCTGAGAAACTGGTATTCAGATCAAAAAGCAACAGTTAGAACTAGACACAGAACAACAGACTGGTTCAGAATTGGCAAAGGACTACAACAAGGCTGTATATTGTCATCCTGCTTATTTAACTTGTATGCAGAGTACATCATTTGAAATGCTGGGCTGGATGAAGCACAAGCTGGAATCAAGACTGCCAGGAGAAATATCAGTAACTTCAGACATGCAGCCCTCTAATGGCAGAAAGCAAAGAGAAACTAAGGAACCTCTTGATGAAGGTGAAAGAGAGTGGAAAAGCTGGTTTGAACCCAACATTGGAGGGAAAACCACACTTTGGCGAAGGAAATGGCAACCCACTCCAGTATTCTTGCCTGGGGAATCCTAGCAGGCTACAGTCCATGGGGTTGCAAAGAGTCGGACACGACTGAGCGACTGCACTTTCACTTTCTTTCACTCAGGTATGACCTAAATCAAATCCCTTAGGATTATACAGTGGACGCGAGGAATAGATTCAAGGGATTAGATCGTGCCTGAAGAACTATGGACAGTGGTTTGTAACACTGTACAGGAGATGGTGACCAGAACCATCCCAAGAAAAGGAACTGCAAGAAGGCAAAGTGCTTGTCTGAGAAGGGCTTACACAAAGCTGAGGAGAGAACAGAAGTGAAAGGCTGGGAGAAAGGAAAAGCTAAACCCAACTGAGTGCAGAGTTCCAGAGAACAGCAAGGAGAGATAAGAAAGCCTTCATAGGTGCACAATGCAAGGAAATTGAGGAAAACAACAGAATGGGAAAGACGAGAGATCGCTTCCAGAAAACTGGAGATACCAAGGAAACATTTCATGTAAAGATGAGCTCAGTAAACGACAGCAATGGTACGGACCTAACAGAAGCAGAAGATAATAAGAAGAGGTGTCAAGAATACATAGAAGAACTGTAGGAAAAAGGTCTTAATGACCTGGATAACCAGGATGGTGTGGTCACTCACATAGAGCCAGACATCCTAGACTGGGAAGTCAAGTGGGTCTTAGGAACTATTACTACTAACGAAGCAAATAGAGGTGATGGAATTCCAGCTGAGCTATTTCAAATCCTAAAATATGATGCCATGAAAGTGTTGCACTCAATATGTCAGCAAATTTGGAAAACTCATCAATGGCCACAGGACTGCAAAAGGTCAGTTTTCATTCCAATCTCTAAGAAGGGTAACGCCAAAGAACTTTCAAACTACCACATAGTTGTGATTATTTCACAGGCTAACAAGGAATGCTCAAAATCCTTCAAGCTAGGCTTCAGCAGTATGTGAGCCAAAATCTTTCAGATGTTCAAGCTGGATTTAGAAAAGGCACAGGAACCAGAGATCAAATCGCCAACATTTGTTGGATTATAGAGAAAGCAAGGGAATTTCAGAAAAAAACATCCACTTCTGCTTTTATTGACGAGCTAAAGCCTTTGACTGTGTTGCTGTTGTTCCGTCACTAAGTCATGTGCAATCCTTCGCAACCCCATGGACTGTAGCACACCAGACTTCCCTCTCCTTCACTATCTCCAGAAGTTTGTTCAAACTCATGTCCATTGAGTCAGTGATGCCATCCAACCATCTAATCCTCTGTCGTCCCCTTCTCCTCTTGCCCTCAGTCTTTCCCAGCATCAGTGTCTTTTCCAGTGAGTCGGCTCTTCCCATCAGGTGGCCAAAGTACTGGAGCTTCAGCTTCCACATCAGTCCTTCCAATGAATATTCAGAACTGATTTCTTTTAGGATGAACTGGCTGGATCACCTTGCAGTTCAAGGGACTCTCAAGAGTCTCTCCAGCACCACAGTTTGAAAGCATCATTTCTTTGGTGCTCAGCCTTCTTTATGGTCCAACTTTCACATCATACATTACTTCAGATCTGACTGTGGGGATCACAACAAACTATGGAAAATTCTTAAAGACATGGGAAAACCAGACCACCTTACCTGTCACCTGAGAAACTGGTATTCAGATCAAAAAGCAACAGTTAGAACTAGACACAGAACAACAGACTGGTTCAGAATTGGCAAAGGACTACAACAAGGCTGTATATTGTCATCCTGCTTATTTAACTTGTATGCAGAGTACATCATTTGAAATGCTGGGCTGGATGAAGCACAAGCTGGAATCAAGACTGCCAGGAGAAATATCAGTAACTTCAGACATGCAGCCCTCTAATGGCAGAAAGCAAAGAGAAACTAAGGAACCTCTTGATGAAGGTGAAAGAGAGTGGAAAAGCTGGTTTGAACCCAACATAAAAATCTAGGATCATGGCATCCAGTCCCATCACTTCATAGCAAATAGATGAGGAAAAGGTGAAAATAGTAACAGATTTTCTTTTCTTGGGCTCCAAAATCACTGGGGATGGTGACTGAAGCCACACAATTAAAAGACACTTGCTCCTTGGAAGAAAAGCTATGACAAACCTGGACAGCATATTAAAGCAGATCCATCACTTTGCCAGCAAAGGTCTGTATAGTCAAAGCTATGGTTTTTCCAGTGGTCATGTATGGATGTGAGAGTCTGGACCATAAAGAAAACTGAGTGCCGGAAAATTGATGCTTTTGAACTGTGGTGTTGGAGAAGACTCTTGAGAGTCTCTTGGACTACAAGTAGGTCAAACCAGTCCACCCTAAAAGAAATCAGTCCTGAATATTCATTGGAAGGACTGATGCTGAAACTGAAGCTCCAATACTTTGGCCACCTGATGTGAAGAGTCGACTTACTGGAAGAGACCCAGATGCTGGTAAAGACTGAGGGCAAAAAGAGAAGGGAAAACAGAGGCTGAGAGGTCGGATAGCATCAGTGACTCAATGCACGTAAGTTTGAGCGAACTCTGGAAGACAGTGAAGGACAGGGAAGCCTGGCGTGCTGCCGGCCACGGGGTCACAAAGAGTGGGACAAGACTGAGCGACTATATAACAACTTAGTGGAGTTTCCCCTTAGACAGATTTATATCAGCTGGAGGAGCTCGATTTACATTTTAAAGGGAAATTAAAATGTTTTTAATTAAAACTAAGAGTTCTTCTTTTAAGAGGGAAATACTCATTTTTTGTTAAAATTATTTTTTCTTTCCTTCTCAGAATTTGTGAGCTGATTTTAACAAACAATAGCTAGCAGTGTATTGACTGGTAAAATGTTCACATCAAGCTTAACCTTCTGTACAGTAAACAAAATCTATTACCTTGTACACTGCATTTGTGTGTGTGTGTGTGTGTGTGTGTGTGTGTGTGTGATGATAAGTACTTTTAAGCTCTACTCCCTTAGTAACTTTCAAATATGTAATGCAGTATTAATAATCACAGTCACCATGCTGGATCCCCATCTCTTATTTATTTATTGCACCTCACTTAATTTTGTTAATGGGACAGAAAAAGTTTTAGAGGCAAAATTACCTAAAGCTAATGGGTCAGGCTGACATTGCAGAAGACACCATCTTCTACGGTTTCCCCTGTTTCTCATTTAAATGTTTAGGGATTATCTTTGTTGGTGGAAGTGCTTGAAATTAAAAGAAGAATTTTGTGAAACTAAAAATTGATGAATCTGAGTAAGTCCTCCCAGTTCAAACAGCTTGCCCCTTGGATTAAAGCCTGATTCCACCAGTCAGGACCGACACAGGCACCGGCACTTCGCCGGGCTCTTTCCTGATCGCACCCGGGCCTGGCGGCAAGTGCTCCAACGTTCTTTTGCTGGTTATCTCGGTGGGGATCCCATCGGCGCTGCAGCTCCTCCGGAGGACTAGTTTCTGCTGTTTGCATCTCCCTGTCAGTTGCTGTAACTTTTTTCTACCCCGTTTCGCTGCTGTGTGGTCAGCCTTGCATCGCACTGCAATCCCAGAATCATCAGGTCCGCAGGAACAAGTTAAATGTGAAGTCCACTGTAGCGTCTGTGTGTTACACACACTTGCTCTTAAAAGGGACCATATTTATCTCAGTTTGCTCAAGTGTTGGCCACACAGTGTCACAGAGCAAGGCGTGGTTAGCCATGGATGGAGAGTATATTAACATTCCACCTTTCCTAGACACATACACATTTTCTGTTCAGAATATTTTAGAAATACACAACAAATTGTAGCGTGAAGACGTGTTTGCCGCCTGCACCAACAAACACTTTCTCATCCTATCTCATCTCTCTCTATCTCATTTTCCTCGCTGTCTCTGCTGTCTCTGAGCAGTATTTTCCTTTTCTACAGCTCTATGCATTATTCACAGCAGCCTACTGGGGAAACACCCCTGAGGAGAGGGGCAGGAGCATTTGTGAGAGGAGGAGAGAGACAAGGGCCTTCCTTTAACTTTCGTGTATCCTTAGGACAGGATTCCCAACTCAGCTCCTAAAGTCCTTGCCCCACTGGTGTGCATGCCTCCTTCACGCCCTGCCACGCTCCACCGCAGACAAAGTGAGCTGTTTCCTCCAAAGACAGTGCAGCTCTTACTGGCCTGTCAAAGCATGGCCTCATGGCATTCCTTTCCTGTCTGTGTGCATACACACACACACACACACACACACACACACACACACACGGCATTGCAAAGCAGACCTCACAGCAACACCTCTCCAAGCAGTGAAGTCCAGTGCCAGAGGACAAGCTCGGAGGTGAGCGCTTAAAGGCAGCTGGCTGATGGAGTGCAGTCGGCACCAGCCTGCCAGGGTCCGAGAGCGCCCACCGACCCCCCTGGTGCTGGGCGCCACTGCCGCACTTGCTTCTCGGAGGCTCTCTTCTCAGGTTGGTGAGCTCTTGGACCACAGCCTGCTAGGGCAGTGCCTGGCAAGTGGCAGGAGCTCTTAGTAAATATTTGCTCCGTGCATTACCGAGTGAATCAGTGAATCTGTGTGAACGAAAATGCAGAGCCAAAATGGACAGGAGTGGAAACAGCATATTATACTCTCAAAGAACGACTTGCTTTCCGATGATGGTAAAACGCATTCCTACAATCAGACATAGCGGCCTTTATGTGACAACCTGCTTGATAGACCCAGAAGAGACCAGACAGAAAAGAAGAAAGGGAATAAAGGTGCACCAGCTATGACACGTCCTTATACATGTGGGCACTTTTGCATTCTTACAGAACCCCAAATTTTTCTCAACAAGACTCGTTTTCATTGACAAATATCAAAAAAAGTCTGCCGCGGTTCAGGTACCTCAGCAATTCTCACAAATGTGGCTTGTCACGCAGCAACAGACAGACAGTCCCCAACGTGAAGGACACAGTGTCCGAGCAGAAACTGGATGTGGTCCTTAAAGCCACCATCTACCCTCTTGCCATTTTTGCAGTGAGGTGGATCCAACAATAGATTTTTCTCAAAAGTGTGCGTGCGTGTGTGTGTGTGTGTGTGTGTGTGTGAAAGTCGCTCAGTCGTGTCCGACTCTTTGAACCCCATGGACTACACAGTCCATGGAATTCTCCAGGCCAGAATACTGGAGTGGGCAGCCACTCCCTTCTCCACAGGATCTTCGAAACCCAGAGGCCTTTGGTATTTACTACCTTAGTAATGTCCCAAAGATTCTTATAAACATTGGTTCCTCTTCAAATCCCAAGCTACTTCTCACTGACTTGGTTAAGGGGGGGTGGCAGGGGGGGGAGGGGGAATGGTGGCAGGGAACAAGAAACAAACAAACAAAAGCCTTCAACAACTCCTGAGTCTATTCTCACTGGGCCTCTCCCTGTAGAAACTCCCTGCAGGGCACCGGGTGGGAAGGGGGGCAGATGGCCCTCTCCCTCAGGGTCCTCTGTCTTTCCAAAAGGAAAGTTTGCTAAGGACTCTCCCAGGACACCTCCATTTTACCTGAGATGTTCGTCTTTATTCTTCTCCCCAACATCCCTCCCAACCTGCCCCACCCTAGACAAACAGCAGTAATAGCGGAAACAGAAGCTTCATTATTTTAGGGAAATCCCTACACCATCTCCCCAGCACAGTCATCCACCCAAAACTTTCATATGCAAGGTATGGGAGCCTCCACCCGTCTCTCCCTCCCTTCAACCAGCTGCAAATTGTGAAAAATTGCTGTTTTAATTTTTTAGTGAAAAAAATCCCTAGCGGAGGAGGAAGGGGGCAGACTGGAATCCCAATTCTAGGCACCGGACTAACACAACTCAAGTCAGAGTGAGTTAGGAGCTCCACGCTCTCCACCAACCTTCATTCAATTCGCTGCCAAGTGGGGTCCGTTTTCCGTGCCTAACACGTCTAAGGGCAGCAGGCGAGGCGGCTTCCCGCAGACCGTCTCCTTCCTGAACCGCAGCATCTAGGAATCAAGCAACACCCGCAAGGTGGGGCCCCCGAAGGAGGCAGACACCTGAGAGCTGCCAGGCGGGTCGGGCTGGGGGGAGGCCACAGGAGAGAGGGGTCCGCTGGGAGTCCACGGCCCACACCCCGCTGTCCTTTCAGGTCAGGGGCAAACGCGAGCAGAACTGCGGCCGGCGGCTCCAGACCGCCAGCAAGCGTTCGCGAGGCGGCTGGGTCCCGCGGCCCGCGCGGGCTGAACCTCGCCAGGGAGGCGGGAGCTCGCGGCGGGATGGGGGGCGGCGGCCAGGCCCCACCAGACACGTTCACACGCCCGGGAACAGCACCCCAGAGGCTCCCGGCGGGCGGTGAGCCAAAACGGGTTCCGGCCGCGAGGAGGGGTCGGACCCCGGGTGCCCGGGAGGTGCAGGTCGGTCAGGGCTGCGGAGTGAGCGGCAGATGGGAGCGGGAAGCCGAAAACGGCCACCCTGGAACCGCCGGCGGGGAGAAGGCGCCGCGGAAACGCGGGTCCCGGGCGAGAGGCAGACAAAGGCTCGGGTGCGCACGCGGTGGACGGTGGCGCCGGAGCCCGCGCCGAGGGCCTCGAGGAGCCGCGCCCGACCCGGCTGGCGCCGGAGTCGCCCGGGGTTCCCGCGGGCGCGACCTCCCGCCCCGCCCCGGTCTCCGGTCCTCACCTCGCTCGCCCTCCATCCAAGACAACGGCGGCCCCCTCCTCCGCGCACCCGGCGCCTCTTCCCTGAACGTCTCCTGCCTCCTGCCTCCTCGCAAATATCTGCCTCGATGCTTCTGCTCGGTTTTGCCCCCCTCCCCCGTGACACGCCTTCCGCCACCCCTGCTCCGGCGCGCTCCGAGCCCCGCTCGCGGGGAGTGCCCGGGGTCCCGGGTGGGGCGCGGCCCCAGGGGTCCGGACCGGCGGCGCCGTTCTCTCGCGCCCTAACAGCCCATTGTCCTTCCCCTTACCAATACGAGCACCGGCTAAGCCCCAGGATCTGGACTCGAGATCCTAGAGAAAGTGGACTCTGGGCGGAGGCACACCCATTTCCACGCGGTCGGTCCACGCTCTAGAACCGGGTCCGGATGAGGCCCGGGGTAGCCAGGCCGGGCCGCGACACCGCGCCCAGGGAACAGCCGGTGCCTCCACCTTGGGGAGCGCGGGGTCCCGGGGCCCTGGCCTGCCCTCCTCCAGCCGCGGAGCCAGCGGGCGGTCCCCCACCCCCACCCCCCGGAGGAAGGAAGCGCCTCTGCTCCAGCCAAGTGATCCCAGGCTAAAGAGAGAGGAGCCGGCGTCCGTGGTGCGGGAGTTGATAGAAGACGTGCAGGGCAAGCGTGGCCAGAAACAGCCCCGGGGGCCGAGGCGGTGAGCAGCAGGTCCCGTCCCAAGCGCGCGGCTCCCGCCGCCCTCCCGGCTCACCCTTCGCCGCCACACGAGGAGCCTGGGGAAGCCCGGGATCCCGGGCTGGCCGAGCCCCCCAACCCTCCGGAGAAGCCCGTCGCCGGCCGCCCAACGCCCCCCGGCCGGCCACACACACCCAGCCTGCCGCCCGCCGCCCGCCGCGGGGAACGCGGAACCTGACACTCACTGGGGCTCAGGAAACACTCCGTCAGCCTTCGGAAGCAGCTCGCGTTATTAGAAGGTCCATCTTCCATGTCGGAGCCGAAGAGCAGCGGGAACGCGGCGGCGAGCGCGGCGCCGGCGCCTCGGAGCCGCCGCGCAGTTCGGCCGCCGCCGCCGCCCGGACTGGGACCGGGACCGGGACCGGGACCGGGACCGGGACCGGGACCGGGACCCGGAGCGGGGCAGCCCCCGCCGGCGCCCGGGAAGCCGCGGGAGCCCGCACGGGGGGCGGCCGGGCCGAGCGGGAGCCGGGGCGGCGGCGGCGGCCGGGGCCCGGCGCGGGCCGAGAGCAGCAAGCCCCGGAGCGCGGGGGAGAGGAAGAGCCGCCGCCGCCCGCCGCCGCCGCGGTGACTCCTGCTGGGGGGGACGCTCAGGGGAGCCGCCTCTTGTCCGCCGCCGCCGCCAGCATCGCCGCCGCCTCCTCGGGCCGCCGCCGCCGCTGCTGCGCCCTCCCTTCCTGGGAGACGCGCGGGGAGGTGGAAGGCAGATGAGGAGGGGAGAAGAGAAGGCGGGGGTTGGGGGGGCGGCGGCCAGAAGTAAAAGGAAGATGGAGCGGAGGCGCGGACCGGGGAGAAGGCGAGCGCGAAGGGAGCGCGCGCTGCGACCCAGCCGCCCCCGCCGCCGCGCGCAGACAGGGCGCCGGGGCCCCCCGAGGGGCTGGCGCGGCCAGCGGAAGAGGGGGGCGGGCGCGGGGACCAGGCGCGCTCGGCCCGGCCGCGACCAGGCGGCTCGGGGGCCGGGCCCGGGCCCACGGCGCTCCTCCCGCCGGCGGCGCTGTGCCCGGGCTCCGGGCGGAGTTTGCCGGAGCCGGGCTCGTCCCCCGCCGGGGGCAGGGGGGCCTGGGGGCGGGGAGCAAGTGGCTCTCTGGGGCTGGCCATGGCCCCCCTCCTCCTCCTCCTCGGGCCGCCCGTGGGGGCCGGCCGCGGGCGGGAGGGGCGCGCGGCAGGCCGGGACTCCGCGGGCTCCGCCCCCGCAGGGCCAGCCCTCCCGGGCCGGTCGCCCCGGTAGTCAGCCTAGCCCTCCTCTCCGGTCTTCCGCGCCCGCTCGGCCCAGTCTTCACATCATATTCCGCATGGAGGAGCGGAGTATCCGGGGCCCGGAGGGCGAGTTCCCCGCGGCGGCGCCTGGCTGCTGGCCGGCGCGCACAATCGGCGTGCTCCCAGCGGGCGAGGGGCGGCGGAGACGCTGCCTGCAAGCGTGGCGTGGTCTGTGCGCGCTCCGGTGGTGGCTAAGCCTCAGCGGCTGCTCGAAAGCAGCGGAGAAAAGCGCCGCAGTGCCGCTGCCCGTGGAGGCGGCGGCGGCGGCGGCGGCTACAGAAGACGCCCACTGGCGGAGCCAAGGTTCCCCACGCCGCAGCCGCCCGCACCCACGCAGCGCGCCTCGCAGCTACTTGCCCCCCACCCCCGGCTTGAGGCCCCACATCCAAGCGGCTCCCGGCGTCCAGGGTGCGCCCCGGGCCGGAGCACCGAGTCACGCCTGGGTCTCTGCGAGGCGTCCTCACATCTGGTGTTACACATTCTTGATACCCGCCTCCCTGCAGCTGCTCCAGCTGTGCACCGCCGCGCGAGCCCTGTCGGCCAGTCCCCTGCCGGATCCCTGGCACCCTCCCGCCAGCCACCCCGAAGCTCCAACCGAAATGTGCTCACAACTCCCAGCAGAGTGCCAACTCAGACGCTGGGTTGGAATTTCTATCAAGGCTTACTGTTCCCAGTAAACTAGGGTTTAGAAAGCCAGCGCTTCCCCAGGACTCCCTTTCTGATACTTTACAACGAACTTTGTGTGCACAACCCAGTTTGCCCAGGTAAGGCCAGAGAGTAGAAAAGGCAAACAAGTTCTGAGGCTGACTCCTCACCCTCGGCTATCTCGGACCATGCCCCCCTCCCTTGGCCCCCAGCCCCAATCCAGACAGTTGCTACAGAAAGGAACTGTGTCGCCCAACAGGCGCTCTGAGCACGGAGCGGCCGCCTGAAGTTTGCAAAGTTGGAAAGCCGCCGAGCGCCAGCGCGCAGGTGTCGGTACCCGCCCGTCGCGGGCAGCGGGGCCATCGCAGCGCTGCGGGTCGGGGGTTGGGGCGTTGGGCCGGCTTCCCCACGGCGGGACGGGCTTCCAGACTCCCTGGCCTAGGTCACCTTCCCAGGACTGGGGCCGGCGCGCCGAAGCCCAGCTTCCGCGAAGGTCAAGACGGTCACCTGAGCACAGCGGTGTAGCCTCTTGGTGGACGCAGGGCCGGGGACCCCAGTGTGCGCTTGGCCCCGGGGTCTCTTCTAGCCCTCCACTTTTTTTTCCCTTCTCTCCGTCCAGTTCGGAGGGGTGTTTTTATCTTGAAATATAATTTCCTCCCTAATCTGCTTTTCCCCCACTCGCATCCAAAGGGCCACAGTGGAAAAGGGCATGTATGTATTTGCACCAGACTGGGAAGGCGGGGCGCCGGGACGGTGGCTTGGCTCCGGTCCCCCAGCCAGGTCCCTGGGCGTTTCCGCGACCGCCCGGTGGACTCAGCGTGGCTGCTAGAAAGCGCCAGCCCTGGCACTCGCTGGATCGGAATTCTTCACTTTGCGGAACCAGAAAGATTCTGGTGGCTCTTACCTTACAGGGGGTGGAGGGGGGTGGAATTTGCCTGCTGGTTTTTTGGTTTGATTTTTTTTTTGGCGCAAAAAGAACCGGAACGGTCGAGCCGCGCAGCCCGGTCTCCCGCAGCCTCCAGGGCGACGCGGCTGGCTTCGCGTAACACCTGTTACTCTCCGAGAGTCAGGGATCCGCCCGGGAGTCGGGGATCCGCGCGTGGAGGCGCCCTCGGCCCCCGTGGGAAGGGTCTGCCTGGCTGCCCGGCGGTTTGGAGAGGACGCGTTTCTCCTGCAAGTGTTCACTGTTCATTCTTCTACAGGCAGAATGCTTCTGCGTGTCCTTTAGGTTTCTTCGGTTGCCTTTTTGGAGTCATTAAAGTGACTTTCCTGTTACAAGAAAACGTGTCTTTAGTTTGAATAAAAGCCATCGGAGCGCCGGGCGCAGGGCGCAGGGAGGAAGACAGCAGGTATTCGTTCTTTGGGGTCTCCGTTGCATCAGGACACCAACTTCAGGGTGTTCACTAGCCCTCTTCTGAAGTCAACTCCTTTCTACTTTACTTCCTCTTTTCTCCAGCCGACGGCTGGACGGCACACACTTCCCTTCCCTTCCCTACCAGTGAAAAGCACCTGAGCCTGACCACGAAAAAGGAGCAGGCTGAGAAGGAGCCTACTGATTCTCGGTCATGTCTGTTAAGAGTTCTCCTTACTTAATACCGGAGGGCACCTCTGTTAATGCAAATCCAATAGGCGCCCAGCCACTGCTGCTTCTTCGTGAAACATTTAGTCAAAGATTTAAATCACAAACACGAAACCTGAACGGGGCGTTGTCACTCACCCCTGGGTTCAGGTGTTGCAACACCTGTAGAATGCTGTTTCTTGAGGATTCTTTTCCTGCGCTTTGAGTTTCCTTAGTGATGTCTCAGGAGAAGGAGAAGACTGGAACTGAACACTTGTTACTCCAAACCTTTCAGGAATAAACAGGCTGGCCCATAATTAAGTGAGCTCTCCATTCTGATAGCCCTCATAGAGCTTGCAACTCAGTTACACGTCGAATGTTATCAGATCACAATACAATTTAAGCATAACCGAAATTAGGAGCTGTAATTCCAAAAGCAGAGGAAAAACCACCGCCAAAATTCACCCCACTACTACGAACTCTCTATGAAATAAAGAGTTCCCTTTGTTCTCAGGTGAAGACACACCAGTCCACACTGCGAAGAATGGAAACTGAAGGGAGATTAGCAGGGCAGCTAACACCTGGAGGGGCGCCAAGATCAGGATGCTCATTACTAGTAGCTCAACGTTTAGAATATAAAGCACTCGCCTCTGCCCTCTAGGAGGGAAAACAATCAAGAAAGACATTCATATTGGTCATGAAGCCTTATATTAGTGGACCTGTGCAACCACAAGCATACTTAAATTCTCTAAGAATTCTTCTATACGTTATTTTAAAATTAGCTTAATTACATATTAATTTTAGTATTTTATGCATAATAATTCATATATAGAGGAAAGAATATCTGCCTTAAAATTCACCCCACTACTACGAACTCTCTATGAAATAAAGAGTTCCCTTTGTTCTCAGGTGAAGACACACCAGTCCACACTGCGAAGAATGGAAACTGAAGGGAGATTAGCAGGGCAGCTAACACCTGGAGGGGCGCCAAGATCAGGATGCTCATTACTAGTAGCTCAACGTTTAGAATATAAAGCACTCGCCTCTGCCCTCTAGGAGGGAAAACAATCAAGAAAGACATTCATATTGGTCATGAAGCCTTATATTAGTGGACCTGTGCAACCACAAGCATACTTAAATTCTCTAAGAATTCTTCTATACGTTATTTTAAAATTAGCTTAATTACATATTAATTTTAGTATTTTATGCATAATAATTCATATATAGAGGAAAGAATATCTGCCTGATTATTATCTAATTTGAAAGATATATTCATAAAGACATTTTAAAGCATGGCTCAAGGAAGAAACTAAGAAATAGTAAAATGCTGGTTTTTCTCATAAAATTTCTGTATAAGTTAACCATGCACCCCTTTTGTAAAAGAGCTTAAGAGTTAGGTACAATAAGTACGATTAATATTTTAGAATGCTTTGATCAACATGTGGGCCTGTGTCTCAACTGATTTTATTTTACAACTTTTAATATCAGTGCTTACAGCTATAAAAATTCACAGTGCTAATTCTTGAATAATGTGTTTTCTTTTTAAATGCTAGTAACCTGTCTTCATAAAGATATAAGACACAGGTTGATTAAATATTAAACTTGTCTATTTATACAGATAGTCTATAAAAGGACATTCTTTTTATCTTGATTTTAATTTTTGTGACATTTAAAATACAGTTATTTGAGCAAAATAATTTATAAGCAAGTGTCTGTTGCTCCCAAAAGTAATAGAAACATGTGGGTTTATATGTCAGACTTTTCCATTTAATTGCTACTAAATTATCAATATGTATCACATCACAGTAGCTCTCTGCACTCTAAGAAGATACTTTATTCCTTGTCTGGCATGTTAAAACTGGAGTCCAGCTGCCAGGCACTAATTCATGCCCTCCCAAGCCCACCAAATCTCTCACTAGAGTTTTAAGCATTTCTTTCTCAAAGCCTTCTTTCATTTTTCTCATCTCTAATCCATCATAGCTTTGTTGTCTCCTGGAACTAATGTATTTTATCTGTGTATATGAACGTGTTACACTAAACCTCTTCAAAATTTTAATGCACATAAAATTTGCATGACAATTTTACTTTTAACAGTCTGGTATCTGAAGTCATGCTTCTCTTACTACTTGTAATCTTTAGCAGAGGCCAGCACCCTAGAGGCACTCAATGTTTGCTCCCCTACCTGTCACCTCATGCCACCTGATTACAAACTTCTGTTAGCACTGATGTTAGCAAACCCTGACTAAAGAGAAGCATGCATTCTTACGGTATTATTACAGTCAGGCCTATTTCTTAAACGGACATTACAATTTCAATAAGAACAATTTTGTTATACAGTCATTACACTGAATGGGACAGCCTTGAAAGTAGACTGGAGTTGATAAAACCAACTCCTTCAGCCCTAATACTCCTAAAGCTGCAGTTTTGATTAAAGTATTTTATGAATCAAATAAATTAACTATAAAACAAGCTATATTTTAGTATTGCTTTGTGTTGTAAAACAACTAAAAACCAGTTGTTATTCACTAAAACAATGCCAAAATGATGCTTAGTTTCCAATTAGGGAACGTTTTTGAGAATCGGCCAACTGTTAAAACATTAATATTCCAAGTAAATCTCCTTAAGTATCCATCCATACCTTCTGAAAGGGAGATTCAGCATATTCCTTGCTGAATAATAAGATCCAAGTAGAAATTTTCATCAATCAAAAGCAAAACATTAATTCCTCATGAAAATGAGCTCTGCTTAATCGCTGTGAGTATCTAGCCCCTGGGGCTTCCCTGGTGGCTCAGACAGTAAAGCACCTGCCTGCAACTGGAGAGACCTGGGTTCAGTCCCTGGTCAGGGCATGCCAACCCACTCCAGTATTCTTGCCTGGAGAATTCCATGGGCAGAGGTGCCTGGTGGGTTCCAGTCCATGGGGTTGCAAAGAGCTGGACACGACTGAAGCGACTAACACTTTGACTGCTTTCGTCTAGCCCCTAGGAGACTGGTGTTAAGAGGCCTGCTGAGGTTCAACAATCAATACGAAGTTTCTGTGATAATCCTATGAGCATAACTACATTTTTAAGATACTGCCATTTTGAAAATATTGAGTCACTTCAGAAACCCACTGAAATTCACAGAATGCTGAGGCAGTCTTCGCTTCTCAAAAGCACCCAAATCCGAATACAACCCTGAGATCTGGTTTAAATGATCAACACTTTCAATCAGCTTTCAGAGGTCGCACGTATCAGTTTCCTTTGAGAGTCAAATAGAAAACTGAGTAAGAGAACGATATATTTTTATCTAATTATATAAATAAAAGACCTAAACAAAAGAAACAGTTCTCAAAGAGAGCCAGAGTCAATTTAAAGCATTTAAGTAGAAAGTGACCGTGGAGGTACTGGGGATAAATGAGACAAGCTACTGCTGCTGCTAAGTCACTTCAGTCGTGTCTGACTCTGTGCGACCCCACAGATGGCAGCCCACCAGGCTCCTCTGTCCCTGGGATTCTCCAGGCAAGAACACTGGAGTGGGCTGCCATTTCCTTCTCCAATGCATGACAGTGAAAAGGGAAAGGGAAGTCACTCAGTCATGTCCGACTCTTCGTGACCCCATGGACTGCAGCCCACCAGGCTCCTCCATCCATGGGATTTTTCCGGGCAAGAGTGCTCGAATGGGTGCCATTGCCTTCTCTGAAATAAGACAAGCTAGGGAATGGCCCAAATTTCTTGACTCTATGACCACCTTACATACAAACAAGCAGAGAGTTTCCTAAACGGTTGTCACAATTCCTAATAAGTGTGCTCCCAGGGAGGCACAGCTTGGGTCCACACAAATGACTGTGTTGTTAAGGTCTTTTGAAATAAGCAGGTCATCATCTGTGGCTTGGGAATCCTTTCCTTGCAAACATTATTTTAATAGCCACATTTTGTAATGAAACTTGACCTTTATACGAGGGGACATGGTACAGTTACGAGAAAAAGTAAAACTGTTGATTCCGAGATTTGTCTCAAAAATAAGAATCAAAATGGCTCATTTAATCCAGAGAATTTATTCCTTTCTGTTCATCTCAAACAAAAACCCAGCAGAACGCAAAAACCTGTGGCTCCCAGCCTGGGCTCAGGCGTGCGGATCTGGAGCAGGGCTGGCGGGCCTCTAGGGCGGGCGCGGAGGCCGGGGCGTGCCGTGGGCCAGCGGCTTGGGCCGTTCCTGGCCAAGACTGCGCTCTCCTGAGCTCCTGTCAGCAGAGCACCCGAAGGGAAAAGGAGAGAAAGGCTGGGGCAGCGCCGAGGGCACTGCGCACATCAGACACATGGACGGCTGTTTCTGGGTCTGAGTCTCACGGTACAGACGGCCCTTTTCCAGATGCGGGCAGCCCTCCTCACACACACACGCCATCTGGTCTGGAAAAGCTGCACGATGTGAACTATCACTGAAGTGAAGGGAAGCAGTTCAGTCGTGTCCAACTCTTTGTGGCCCCACGGAGTGAACCCCACCAGGCTCCTCTGTCCATGGGATTTTCCAGGTGAGAATACTGGAGTGCGTTTCCATTTCCTTCTCCAGAGGATCTTTCCAACCCAGGGATGGAACCCAGGTCTCCCGCATGGTAGGCAGGCGCTTACCGTCTGAGTCACCGACTTTGCATACCAAATCTTTTGAAAGGATCCTTATCACACACACACTAAAAGGACTCAGAGAGGCCAGAAAGTGAGCAGCCTGCCGCTTCAGCCACAGCGCTCTGCGCGATCTGACGGGGCCAGAGACCTGTGCCTGAAGGAAGAGAAAGTTGAGACAGTGCATCTTCCGAAGCCTCTGGACACTTTCACTTTGTGTGGTTGAGATGCGGGGGTTTACTAACTTTGCTTTATCATCTGTACTAATTCACATCATCAACAAGAGCAATGGCACAGTGGCCTTTCCTCCCCGAGGAGCTCTCTGGCAGGACGTCCTTTGTTTCAGACAGAGGAGAGGAAACCAAGTTCAAATCTGTCCCTTTGCGGATCCTCAGTGTCTGGTTAGATTTCTGCCATCTGCTGGTGTGGGCGAAGGGCTTCCCCGGTGGCTCAGGGGTAAAGAATCCATGTACCGTGCAGGAGCTGCAAGAGACGCAGCTTCAGTCCCTGGGTCGGAAAGATCCCCTGGAGAGGGAAATGGCAACCAACTCCAGTATTCTAGTCTGAAGAATCCCATGGACAGAGGAGCCTGGCAGGCTGCAGCCCGTGGGGTTGCAAAGAGCTGGACATGACTGAAACGACTTAGCACGCACGTATGGTGTATGTGAAAATTCCCTGCTCCACCTCCCTCTAGGCCTCCACTCTGGCAGAGATTTCCACAGGATGTTTCCAGAAATCTCCACCCAGGGGTCTTGAGCCCCTCGTGCAGTATTCCACACTCTGCCTGTGTGCTCTACAGTGCTTAGTTGCTCAGTCATGTCCATTCTTTGAGACCCCATGGACTGTAGCCCGCCAGGCTCCTCTGTCCATGGGATTCTCCATGCAAGAGCACTGGGGTGGGTTGCCATTCCCTTCTCCAGGGGATCTCCCCAACCCAGGAATCCAACCAGGAGCTCCTGCATTGCAGGAGGATTCTTTACCAGCTGAGCTACAGGGAAGCCCCACACTCTGCCGACTGGTGTTCAAAGTATCTTACGTGAGAACACATGCCCCGTTCAAACAACCCATCATCACTTCTGTCCCTAACCAAACCCAACTATGCAGCATATCGAGCCCGCTGAAAAGACAGGCCAAGGAGCCACGTATGTTCCTAACTGGGATTCCCCACAATAAACACCCAGTTCTCTTTCCTTCAGCTTGCTGTGCCCTGAGAGCTTCTGGCTGAGGGGCATGACTCTGGCCAGCCAGGCAGGCGCCATCCTTGCAGAAGACCGCACCAAGGCTAAGGGGCCGTAAGTGACCTGTGGGCTTTGCTTCCCACGCCACACTAGTCCCTTCTGGAGGCCCAGCTGTTCCCAGGAAAGTCCAAGGCAGTGCACCTGTCACTGACGGGGAAGAAGGGGACGTCTGTTGCAGGCGTGCCACCCGGCAGGGGGCCAGGACGCTGCTCTGCTGCACCGGGTGGCTCACGGGGCCTCAGCCACGGAGAGCTTCAGAAGGGCAAGCCCTGGGCATGCTCTGTGTCGACTCTGCTGTCGTCTCCTCCCAAAGGGAGGGAGGGGAGGCCTCTGGTCCCAACACAGGCCTCTTAATGCAAAGACAGAGTAGAGGTAGACATAGATGGCGTCCAGACCTAGTACACTCCTTAAGCTGAGTCACCAGGAAATGCACTTGCGTGAAATACAGAAAACCCGGGGTGGCGTCAAGGCAGGTATGCCACAGTCACCACTCAGCGGCTGTTCCCCTTCCACTGCATAAAGGGCGCTCACCACCCACCAGAGGGGCCCTGAGGGAAACAGCAGAACATCCTTAGCTCAGAGTCAGCTCACTGACAGCAGAAGTTTAGACCTGTTAACGTGCATTCTGAAAAATTTTCCTACGTGGTCTGAAAAAGTGGAATTGAACATTAAAACCAAGTTTAAAATGACTCTGACTTTCATCTGATAATTTTACATGATTGCACATAAGTCGAGATCCAGTCAGCTTGATGTAAGCCTGTGTGTTCCCTGTGGGAGCACCTCGGTGCTGGAGTTAACTGGAAGCAGTGGCGATATTTCCAGGGAAGCTGCTGAGGTCAGAACTGGTAGAGAAGACTCACAGGCCCTGGGCTCTCAGAATGCCCCAGATCTCCAGCACACGCTTTAGGCGAGGAACACGAATGGGGACAAACTCGAAACACACTGAGAAGTTACAGTGGGCTGGGGCCCTGCTCGTTGAATTGGGGTCGGGCCACACTGGGTGAAGAGACCTTCCCGAGCTCTCTGTTGACCACGTTCCTCCACCTTCTTGCTAACTGCTGAGGTCTTAACAGGTGGACACTACGCCCATGGCCTGCCTTTCACACTGTTGTTGTTAAGTCACTAATTCATGTCCGACTCTTTGCGACCCCATGGACTGCAGTACGCCAGGCTTCCCTGTCCTTCACCATCTCCCGGAGCTTGCTCAAACTTATGTCCATAGAGTCAGTGATGCCATCCAACCATCTCATTCTCTGTCACCCTCCTCCCCTCCTGCCCTCAATCTTTCTCAGCATCAGGGTCTTTTCCAATGGGTTGCTCTTTGCATCAGGTGGCCAGAGTATTGGAGCTACAACTTCAGCATCAGTCCTTCCAACAAATATTCAGACTTGATTTCCTTTAGGCTTAACTAGTTTGATCTCCTTGCTGTCCAAGGGACCGTCCAAGAGCCTTACCCAACATCACAGTTCAAAAGCATCAGTCCTTCCATGCTCAGCCTTCTTTATGGTCCAACATGCAGGACTACTGGAAAAACCGTAACTCTGACTATACGGATCTTTGTTGGCAAAGTGATATCTCTGCTTTTTAATATGCTGTTTAGGCTTGTCACAGCTTTTCTTTCAAGGAGCAAACGTCTTTTAATCTCATGGCTGCAGTCAGCATCAGCAGTGATTCTGGAGCTCAACAAGGGAGATTCTGTCACTTTCACATTATCCTACTCTGGTGAACAGATGGGTCTCACAGGTTTTCAGTGTATCACTGTTAAATCACCCTGAAGAAGATCACTGCTTTTGAAGAACAAATAGTAAATGAGGACTCCCCTGGCGGCACAGTGGATAAGAATCCAACCTGCCGATGCAGGGCGACATGGGTTCCTTTCCCTGTCCGGGAGGATCCGCACGCCCTGAAGCAAGGAGGCCTGTACGCACAGCTACTGACCCAGTGCTCCAGACCCCGTGGGCCGCAGCTTCCAGAGCCCACTCGCCTAGAGCCCAGGCTCTGCAACAAGAAGCCACCACAGCGAGGAGCCTCCTGCGACTAGAGAAAGCCGGTGCACAGCAGCGGAGACCCACGGCAATCAAAGGTAGAAATAAAAAGCAAATGCTCTTTGCTTCTAAATTCCCAGGGTTTCTCTGTCTTTCTGACTATCAGCCCGTGAGAAGCTACAGTGAAACACTCCTCTGATCTTTTTAAACTATTTTGATTAAATTTTCCTAACTCTCTGTCCCGAGAGTGGTAGATTTGGTAGTGTTATGTTTTCAGGATCCAATGAGCCTGATACCCCGGGGTGACCACAGAGGACACATAACCCCTGAAGAGCATGGGTTGGCAACAGCTACAGCCCCCTGAACCCGAGGACTGAGCGCGCACCATTCACACAGCCCGAGAGCCAAGTCAGGCCAGGAGGAGAGAGCAGATCGCTGGTTCTGCCCTCTTCGTGCCAACTATTTCCTGTCTCTCCATGAATGTGTTATTATGGCTGCCCTCAAACACCCAGTTAATTTACTCCCATCACTGCTCATGACAGCTCTCTGAGGTGACTTTTATGGGCCAGGAATTAGGCCCATTTTGTAGGTTCTGCACATGGATTACAGACCTGATGAAAGGCAGCGACAGAAGGCAAATCAGGGCCTTTGATTTCCCTTTTAGGTATATAATGTGTGCTTTATTCTCCAAAGCAGGATGTCTGCATTCGGTATTTCCAAATTTTTGTGTTTATAATAGATCATTTTAAAGAGGGCTCAGTTAATATGCTCCTCTGATATAAAAGCAAGCTTAAGCATGAAATAGCCCAATTTTCTATACCTGGGTTTTTAAGTATACATGCTATGAAAATCTATCCATTTGGATTCAGTCAAATCTTATTTCTTAAGTAACCATAAAATATAGGTGAAGTCTGATTTAATGTTTTGAACTCTGATTTAAAGAAGTTCAGTGTAAATAAGTTTTTAGGAGATGAATGCAAGGAGGTTAGAGCTAGGGCTAGGGTTGGGTCTATAATCTAACCTAAAATATCCCTTTATTGATCTCTTTGCTTGTCTGTTTTTGGTCAGACCTCAGCTTTTGGAATCAGAATTCCCTGACTCGGGATCAGATCTTGCCCTGGGCAGTGAAACTGTCCTAACTACTTGACTGCCAGAGAATTCCCTAGAATATCCATTTGAATCCTGCGTTTAGAACCTGATTCAAATTACAAAAAAGAAGATTTCCACAAAGTTTATCAGAACATCACTAATTGCATAATGGTATCCATTACCCATCTCTATCTCCTGGGTCACTGTCCAAAGCAAGGGTTTTAACTCGACCAAAGCCTTTTAACAAAACTCCAGCAATTCACTGTGGCCACTGGAGTCTCCAGTCTGTACTGGATGTAAGAGCCTCCTTTCCCGTTCCCTTTACCGAGGATTAAAATAAGGTAAAGAGTGGTGGGCCGACACTGGTCCCGGCGGTTAAGCTGGGAGCTAAACACACTTAGCGTGTCCCAGAGCTGCCATTCCTAGGTGGGTTACCTAGAATACAGTCACTGAGCACAGCATAACTCTGAAGAAACTATAATTAGTGGGGAGGGGGTGGGGGGGAATCTAGTTTTCCAAATCTTTCATTTGGCTTACAAAATCACATTCCACTTTAAAACATTAAAAGGTAGAAGAATTACCATCACAGTTTCTTGGCACTGTGACGGTCTGGCTAGTATAGGCCAGATGGGCACGGTTTGTGAAGTCTGCTTGGTAGGGCAAACCTTAATGGGAAAGTGCAGATTCACAAAATACAGATGGAAAGTTCTGTAATAATGAAAAATTCAAAATCCTGCCTCTACAAAGCCTAAATCAGTGGTGATACATGAGCTATGAGTGGCAAAGAATTCAAAAAGGGTCTAAAAATCATGGTCTATTTGTTGAATAAGCAGTCACCAGGCACAGCGCAGCTCTGACGAAAATATAACTTTATCAGTAGGTGAAGGAGATGAAGGAAGGAGCTAGGACGTGCACCCTTACAGGTGAACATAACTCAAGATCCCATACTGTGGACAGACTCCCCAGAGTGCATTACATGGAATTCAATTTACAAAGCCGAACCTATAACCCTAGTTTGAAGCACACTATTGCAAAACAAGAAACGCAGAGCAGTTAAACGTTTTTCATTGTTTTCTTTCCATACCATAGCAGGTTTGGCTTCATTAGACCAAGGAATTGAATAGCTTCTTTCTCAGGTTTGAAAGACAACGGCTAATACCCAGGTCCTCAAAGAGTAGGAGTCACTATATGGAGGCAGCAAGAGGACCCCCAGAGACCCCGAGACCCCACCCACAGCTCAAGCCTCTTCCGTCACTTCCTGTTTCAAAGACTCACTTTCAATACTGTAGCTTCTCTTACTTCATACGCTATTAGTTTCAGCTGTTCTGAGTTATCTCTTTGCACTTGCACCTACTGTCTTCCCTAGCTTTTTTGTGATGTGTACTCAGCTCCTTTATTTCCAGGCTTTCTTCTTGTGTTGAAGTCATTTCCTTCCATGCATTTTCCCTGAATTGTGCTTTCAGGGATCCCATGGTCTTCAAACTGAAATATTCCTCCTTTCCAGATGTTTCTAGATTTCTAATTTCAGTTTTAACATCCTCTTTGATAGACGGGTTATACAGAAGTGTGCTTGTCAATTTCCAAGTAGCAAAGAATGTTTTCAGCCACCTTATTATCGTTTTTTAAATTTTTTCGACTATAGTAAAAGAATGTGGCCTGTAAAATCTCTGATTTTACATTTAAAGTGTTCTTTGCGTCCATATGTATGCTCAACTTTTATAAAGATCTAGTGGGGAAGAAACTCTGAGCTGGGCAGACTTATGTCTTTGTTGGAGAGACAAACTGGCCAAGCTCAAACTGCTTACACCTCCTTCCAAGTGTGTGTCTCTGAACAAAATATAGAACTGCTTTGGGCTTCCTTTTCCGTCGTCAGAGTAGGCACAGTAACAGTATCCGTGTCCTCGTGTTACGGTGAGAATTATGGAGGGCCATGTGTGTAAAATGTCTCACGTGGTGCCTGGCACGCCATATGCACGCAATAGACAGGAATCCTATTAAGAAAGAAGGAAGAGAAAGAAACTGGTCTCTGGAGTCAGAAGAGTCTGATTTTGAAGCCTGGATCTGCCACACCCTGGCAGCTCTTTCAAGTCATTTTAGACGTCACTGTGAGGATTAACTGTGAGGATTCAGGGAGAAAATGCATGCCTGGCATAGGGCCAGCACCCCACGACTGGGACCTACTATTTTTCTTAGGGTCATAAAATGAGGCAACTCAGGCTGAACCGTGTTTTTAGCGAACGAGCTTTGAGCCTAACTGATGATCCTTGAAGGCCTTCCCAGGCCAAAGAAAACCAGGATCTTGTCACGAAAGGACAGAAGCCACCAGGCCTCAAAGCGTCCGCCGCAGAAAAGTGCAGCCGCTCGGAACAGCCACGCCAACTTCCAATGCCAATCAGGGCACTTCTCGTGTGTTTTGTGGGCCTCTCCCCAGCCCAGCTCTCAAAGTTCAGGGACGTGTGGTTCCATTCTGTCTCTTCCTTATTCCCTCACCTCTCAGCCTCCCCCCTGAGCCTTGGCATATTCTCCACCCAGGTGCCCACAGTCCATACCCACCCACCACATCCAGGGCCTTTTCTTCTGGGAAAACTGGGCAAAACTGTCAAGCTTGAGTTTTTAGAGTAAGTCATCTTGGTGATAAGAAGAGAGGTGAAGAGAGCAAGAGAATTTGATATTAGAAAAATCAATGGTTTTCTGTACTTCTGTCTGCCCTAAAACTATGGCTATAGTTTTAATATGAATTTGCTATTCTGAAAATAAGCAACCTTTTTATATGCCTTTGAAACCCTATGATTTAAGTTTCTCCTTTGTTTGCTTGTTTCTGTTTGGAAAGACATGTATTAAGCAAAAGGTGCAAACCCCAGAACTTCACATCTCATCACAGCAAAGTGTAAATAAAATTAGACTACATGCTGGCTCGTCACTAGCAGGGCTATCCATGCCTGGGTCTAAAGTCAGGGTTTATTTTTATTTGATAAGACTAAAGTATAGTATTCTGTAAGCATTTTCTGCATATTGAGAAGGGGAAAGAAATCTTTCAATATCTTATAGTTCAAATTTTTTCTAGAATGATTTACATTCTATATTTAGTTAAAATAAGACCGTCTTTAAAATCCAATGAAGGAATGCGCTCAGGGCGCTCACGTGTGTGGATGCCCCAGAGGAGACGTGCAAATGGAAAAGCACTCCCATCTGGGGAGAGCCCCAGACGGCCTCAGTCAGGCCACAAAGGAAAGCAGGCAACACTGGCCTAGGGGTCTGGGGGCGGCTGACCAGCAGCCCTTGCACCACACTAGGAAATCACTCATGTGCTCCATCAACAAACACTAATTGGGTGTCCGCCACCTGCCAGGCATTATTCTAGAAACTTGGGATACGTGACTGAACCAAGCAGATAAAAACCCCTGCCCGTAAGAAGCGCATACTCCAGGATGGAGAACAGAAAGCCACAGACGGCGTAAATAAGCAGGCTGGACTACGGCAGCTGTGGTGGGTCAAGGGGGTCGAGCACTGGCACACTTTCAGCAGCGGGGGTGGGGCTCACTGAGAAGCTGAGATGTGAGTCAAGACTTGGCAGAGGCGAGGGTGAGCCTGTGGCCGTGGGGAGAATACTACTCCAGGGGGAAATACTTCACCAGCCCCACAAAGACAGCGTGTGCAGCTTGTCCAGAGGAGCCAGGCAGTCAGTGTGCCAGGAGAAGACTCGAGGTGGGCAGGGGCAGGAGTGGCCAGGAGGCAGCAAGGGCATGGCCACCAGTTACTGCAAGCTGTTTAGGCCACTGGCCTTGTCTTTCTTCTTCATGAAATGGGGAAACTTTGGTGGACTTACATGATCTGACTTTTGTTTTTAAAAAATATTATCTACATTTCACGTATATTTTTCCTCCTGAATTGCTCTGGAAGGATGGAGGTGCCAGGAGCCTGGCAAAGTGGCCATCCACAGCTGTGCCCCCTTTCCTGTGTCAGGACAGGTCTGTAAGCTCAGGCCAAACTGAGGTCTCCTACATTGCAGGCGGATTCTTCACCAGCTGAGTGGGTGGAAGCTGACCTTCAAAGAGCCCTGAAGGTGAATGGGGGAGGGGCCTCAAGAGCCATCTCCTCCCACAGGACAGGTACTTATTCCCAAGAAATGGAACTGTTCTGACAATGACTTTCAAAAGAAAATTACCAGATCTTTCTTAAGTAATCTGCATCCTTCCTTCTGTGGTTCACTTCGTACATCCGTTTGCCTCCCCACAGTGCCCAAGTGTGGTCCACACGGTGCAGGGAAGGCGTCCTTTGGACGAGATGAACACTGACGTTCACAGACGCTGGTGCTCCTCTTCCTGTCTCTTTCTCCCCTTCAAGTAACCCTAACACTTTTGGTTCTGCTTCTATGCAGAACACATCCCCAGGATCCCTCCCTTGTTGTTAAACCTTGTATTTAGACCTTGCCTTTCAGTATTTCTAGAAAATGTTTCTGTGTTATCTCTTACTAAAGCAACAACCTTTTGGGATTTCTTTTTTTTTAAACTATAAGGGTAAAAGCACAAATCCTCACAGAAATTTTACTTGTATTCCAAAACACAGTTAGTAAAAACGGTCCCCATGCACTGTTCTGCTTGCCTTGCAGAAACAGTCTATCTTATGCTACTCACTCTATGCCAGGCCCCAGCCCCGGCCATGTCCTTTGCCGAATGAGTCTCAAAGCCTCTCTCCGCTGTACTGGATCACAGCCTTCATCCGCCCACACTCAGCTTCTCCCTCTTTCTTTTTCCTTTTGTGCTAATAGGTTTTGCACATTAGCTCTTACCAAAAAAAAAAAAAAAAAAATCTCTTTGAATGATAAATTAGCATGCACATTCCTACTCACACATGGTGGAAATTCTATCCTAGCAACAGCCACCAAATTAATTGTCATCCACAAGGATTGGGTTTGTTTTCTTCTAGAAGGAGATTTAAAACCGTTAGCCAGACCTTTCCAGATTCTTTTATGTTAAGGAGTTCATTAGCAGATAAAAGCAGGGAACAAACCCCATTGAAATGATCTGTTTGGAACTTCTGAATTTTTCCAAGCGTGTTTTGATAACATTCTGTATGAAAAACATTTGACGTATGGAACTTGTGGTCACTTCAGGTAACTGTGGTCTGGGGTGTTCAGCTACAACAGCCTGTGTCAGTTAGCTCAGCTGTGCTTTGAACAACCTCATCAGGAAGGGAGAACAAAATGTGAAGGGATAAGAAAAGAGAAGAGGGTGAGAAAATGTAGCTCTATTTAAAAACTAATTTAGGCAGATAAATCTCAGCCCAAATAACCTGATCTTTAAAAAGGGGGGGAGGGAAGGAGGAAGCTTCAAAGTTGATAAGGAAAAGAGGTGACGCGACTCCCCGAGTCCTCCTAACAAACCTGGAGGCGGGTATGGGGTCAGGAGGGCTGCCTGGCAGAGGCAGTCTGGATTCTGACGCAGCTCTTGCCTCTCCCAGGCTGGAGGGGCTGCCTCCTCCTCCTTCTGACAAAGACCCTCAGAGATGCTGTCCACATGAAGCTGGGCTCTGGAAGCTGTCCCAGTACAGGAATGCCAAGGAAATACTTCACAGTCTCCTTAGGTACAAGGCTATTCTGCTTCACTTTGGAAAAATATGTCTAATATAGCTGGACCTATGAAATTGCTGGTACTCAACTAGTCTTGCCCTATAGAAATGGTGTTTTACGTGGTTGAGTTCAACCCTCTTTCACTTTAAAAGACACAGGGTAACAGGATTTCTTGAGTCTAAAGATACAAAAAGAAAAGTTTGGGAAGTGGCACTTCTGGAATGGTCTTCATCTTACAGTCACCATGGACACTGTTAGTACTGCTGGGTACCTACTGCAGGTAGTGTTAAGCGTTAGGTACCCCACTGGGTGCTAGGTCACGTCAGTCGTGTTCGACTCTGTGCGACCCCATAGATGGCAGCCCATCAGGCTCCGCCGTCCCTGGGATTCTCCACGCAAGAACACTGGAGTGGGTTGCTATTTCTTCTCCAGTGCATGAAAGTGAAAAGTGAGAGTGAAGTTGCTCAGTTGTGTCCAACTCTTAGTGATCCCATGGACTGCAGCCTACCAGGCTCCTCCATCCATGGGAATTTCCAGGCAAGAGTACTGGAGTGTGTCATCAGTGCCTTCTCCACTGGGTAATGGGGTGGAAACAAATAATTTTGGATCTTGTTCTTTAGTTTTTCTCTAAGGAGTACAACACCTAACTGGAAGAAATGAAAAAACTCTACCATGAAATTTCTTCTTTAAGGTATAGGGAGTAATATGTTAATTCAGATGACCATTGTATCTACTACTGTGGGCAAGAATCCCTTAGAAGAAATGCAGCCGCCCTCACAGTCAACGAAAGAGTCTGAAATCCAATACTTGGGTGCAGTCTCAAAAACAGCAGAATGATCTCTGTTCACTTCCAAAGCAAACCATTCAATACCACAGTAATCCAAGTCTACGCTCCAACAACTAACACCAAAAAAGCTGAAGTTGACTGGTTCTATGAAGACCTACAAGAACTTCTAGAACTAACACTGGAAAAGATGTCCTTTTCATCATCAGGGACTGCAATGCAAACGTAGGAAGTCAAGAGATACCTGGAGTAAGGTGAGTTTGGTCTTGAGTACAAAATGAAGGAGGGCAAAGGCTAATAGAGTTTTGCCATAAGAATGCACTGGTCACAGCAAACACCCTCTTCCAACAACACAAGAGAAGACTCTACCCATGGACATCACCAGATGGCCAATACCAGAATCAGATTTATTATATTCTTTGCAACCAAAGATGAAGAAGCTCTATATAGTCAGCAAAAACAAGAACAGGAGTTGACTACGGCTCAGATCATGAACTCCTGATTGCCAAATTCAGACTTAAATTGATGAAAGTAAAGAAAACCACTAGATTGTTTGGGTATGACCTAAATCAAATTTCTTACAGTCATACAATGGAAATGACAAATAGAGTCAAGGGATTAGATCTAAAAAACAGAATGCCTGAAGAACTGTGGACGAAGGTTCATGACATTGTACAGGAGGCAGTAATCAAGACCATCCCCAAGAAAAAGAAATGCAAAGAAGCCAAACGGCTGCCTGAGGAGGCCTCACAAACAGCTGAGAAAAGAAGAGAAGCAAAAGGCAGAGGAGAAAAGGAGACACACACCCATCTGCACGCAGAATGCCAAAGAACAGCAAAGAGAGATAACAAAGACTTTCTGAGTGAACAATGCAAAGAAACTGAGGAAAACAATAGAATGGGCTAGACTAGAGATCTCTTCGAGAAAATCAGATACACCGAGGGAATATTTCATGCAAAGATGGGCATAAAGGACAGAAATGGTATGGACCTAACAGAAGCAGAAGATATTAAGAAGGGGAAGAATACATAGAAGGACTATACAAAAAAGATCTTAATAACCCAGATAACCACGATGGTGATCACTCACCTAGAGTCAGACATTTTGGAGTGTGAAGTCAAGTGGGCCTTAGGAAACATCACTATGAACAAAGCTAGTGGAGGTGATAGAATGCCAGTTGAGCTATTTTAAATCCTAAAACATGATGCTGTGAAAGTGCTGCACTCAGTATGCCAGCAAAGTTGGAAAATGCAGCAGTGGTGCATACATGTGTGTGTGTGCACGTGCATGTGTGTGTACTGTGTGTGTGTGCATGTGCATACGTGTGCATGTGTGTGTGTGTGCGTGTGTGTGTGTATGTTTTCCCATAAAGTGGTGATTGACTGTCTGCAGGATCTCTAAGGAGTGGTCTGCTTGCTCCAGAGCTCCTGGTTCAGATTCAGCCTGGGCTGAGCATGCACATTTCTAGTAAGTCCCCAGCTGGGCCAGCACAAGACTACTATTTCCTTAAAACGATAAAGGAGCCTATGGCTATTTCAGATCCTTCTCTCCTTTGTCCAAAAAGAACAAAGTGTAGACAGAAGATAGTCACCATATCAGTGCTTTGAAATTCATGTGTTGTTTGCTCAGAATCGGCTCTGAGCTGAATGACCTTATGAAATGGTGTGATCTTTGCAGAGTTGTGGCTACTAAGCTGTAAGGTCCGGTTTTACAAGGGTGCTGGCCACCGCTGCGTGCTTTGCCCTAACAGAGCCCCTAGAGGAAGTGAGAAGCTTAGAGAAGTGCATCAACATCTTAAACCACCCTGGTGACGCCTCCATCTGTGCTAATGATAAGGAGTCTCGCTTTTCTGAAAGCATTTATTGTCGTTGTAAGAGTGTACAATCATGCAGAGAACAGTGGGTGTCATTCTGGAAAGTCTATTTCCCACGGCCATGATGAACTGGCTCTAGGTTGTTGGTGGTCTAGTTTTCGGCGTGCTGATTCTCCACCAGTCTATGAAAGCAGACAAACTGATCTCAACGTGGCATTTACTGTCACATGCGAACATGAGGGTCAGCAGCTGCAGTCCGGAACCGTGGCGGCAGCTGCCACGTCACCGCTTCTGGAGGGCCGCACGCCACCCGCAGGTCGGGGCTGGTGTCCTCCGATCCACCATGTGGACACCTACGTCTTTCCCCAAGTCAGCTCTCGTGGTAAAGTCAGCTGCTCGCCTCTCTGGTCCCTCCTCACTCCTCAGCCTCCCACTCCCCACCTCCCTCCGCCAACAATGTACAGCTTGGGCAGAGACCAGCTCTGTGTGGGTCATTGTCTCTGACACTTAGCCCAGCTCCTGGCACTTAGCAGATATTCACTAAAACACCTGCTGAACGGATGGCTGGCAAGAAGCCAGAAGACTAGAGATGCAGATGACAACTCAGCATGGGGAGTTTCCTCAAGGGGACTGATTATCCTGCACTCCGGGAGGACAGCGCAGAGCAGACGCCAGGAGATGGTGAGGACCGGGGCGCCTGGCATGCTGCTGTCCATGGGGTCACAGAGCAGGACACAACTGAGGGATTGAACAGCAAGCATCAGAGTTCCGACGCAGAACTCGGGGGCCTGGTGGACGGATGCAGCGTGAGCAGAAAGAATGTGGTTTAGGACGCACTGAAGACCCCCCGGGGCATCACCGACACAGATTTCCAGGAAATAGCACAGCCAACGGGCATCCCAAGGAAAAGTCAGACAAGCACCGAAAAACAGCAACAAGTGTGTAAGTGAACACAAGCACACACAGCACCTACTAAGGCCCTTCTGAAGCGGTTCTGCAGCCACACTTGTCTGATGGGGCACACTTTTACCATCCTGTGAGGAGCCCCATGGGCCCGGAGATGGGATGCGTTTGGAGCCTCAGCTTGCAAGACTCTTGGGCCTCTCCTGTCGGGCTTGGTGCCTGAGCCTGCTCGAAGGAACGCACATGAGCTCCTGCCTTGATGCCCTGGAGGCCACCCTCTCGACTAGATTCTGTTAGATGCGCCTTGGGAAGGCTTTGGAAACTGCACAACAGTCCGCTGTTAAGGAAGCGACAGGAACAACACTCGAACAGAAACAATAGCTCCTTAAGTGACTTCTAAATCTCTGTCTGTTCAAAGTTTCAGCAAAACGCAGCTCAGAGCGTGGCTGTTCCCCTCACCCACTTTCCTTTCAGTCTGCCCCCACATGCGCCCACACCCATCCTCCAGCAGCTTTAAGGCACCCGCCCGCCCTGCCAGCTCCCACAATGCCCATGGGCAGGCCGCTGCTGGAGGCAAGCACGCTTTTGGTGGGGAGACCGTATTTCCACATCAATCACTCATGAAGATGTCTTAACTACAGAATCTCCAGGCAGAGGGAATCTGAGGTGGTTCTTTAGCATAAACTTGAGCATCACTACCTTGCATTTAACTCTCAATGGACGTGAGTTTGCGCAAACTCCAGCAGGTGGTGAAGGACAGGGAAGCCTGACGTGCTGCAGAGTGCGGGGCCACAAAGAGTCAGACACGACTTAGCAACATAACAACAGCAACGTGAACAGAAGAACTGGAAACTCAAGACGTTCGTAAGTAAAGATTTCACCGAGGGGTCAACCTAACTTTCCCTCTAGTTCCATTAGCAGGATGGACGATTTCAGAGATGTTCATTGGTTTGGTAGTGGTGAGGGGCCAACTTTAAAATGATCTTTTCTTCAAGTATAAACTGCAGAGACCCACCAACATTTGTATTATGTATTAGGCTTTGCCTGTCTAAGTCATTTCTTTATACTTTATCTCATAGCACTTCCATGAAATACTGTTACTGGCTCCACATTCTAGACAGGCAGTCAGACACAGAGGCTGAGGCTCCCAGAGAGGAGCCTCATTATTTTTAAACAAATACTGTGTGGTGCTCACTCTCTGCCAGACAGTGTTTCCCAAATATTCACTCCTTTAATAACCCAGCAGCCTCAGGGCATGAGAGTTAGGAGGCTGAGGGGGACGGAGGCAAGGAGCTCGTGGTGATCACAGCTGGTAAGTGGCAGAGCTGAGATGTGAGCTGAGACTGGCCAGACTCCAAAGCCCCTGCCCCAGGCACCATCCCAAGCCAGCAGGTGGGCCCACAACTGCAGCCGGTTGGTGTGGTTCACACAAGACCGAAAGCACAGGTGCTGCTAAGTCGCTCCGTCGTGTCTGACTCTGCAGCCCCATGGACTGTCGCCCACCAGGCTCCTCTGTCCACGGGATTTTCCAGGCAAGAACACTGGACTGGGTTGCCATTTCCTTCTCCAGGGGATCTTCCTGAGTCAGGCATTGAACCTTTTCTCCTGCTTGGCAGGCAGATTCTTTATCACTGAGCCACGTGGGAATTAACTTGAGATGTCCAGTTTTCTTTAACAGCACTCTTTTAATGTTCCAACTACCTGGTTTTTGTTGCAGACTCCCTGTGTATGCTGGCTCTTCCTCTGCCTATTCAGAGCAGTCCCTCAGACCTATCTGAGCGGCTGTCTTCCAGGCTTAGGCCTTCAGTTTTGTTTGCCAAATAGCACGTAGTTCTCAGCTTTCGTGTTGCGTGTTTTCTGTGGTCGACAGTTTCAGATCTGGCATGAGGTCTCCTCCCAACAGACACAGTCTCTGGCTGCTCAGGAGCGGTTCTTTTGGCACATTTCTCTGCAAGTCCTCGTTGGTACAGATGCCACTGTTCCAGCCCACCCGCTTTCTGGTCTCCCTGGCTGTGCCCTCCTCCATCCGTTTCCTTACAAAGCCAGAGTGAGCTCCGGAAACCTGGAATCCGATCCGGCCACCCTCTTGGTTCTCGGGGAAGCTGAAGCTACAGCACAGCCTCGGGCTCCCCGGGTGCCCACCTGCCTCACCCTCTGGGCTGAGCACAAGCTCCCTCTTGTCTCCTCCTCTCCTTCACCCCCATTCCTACCTGAACAACCCCTAAGGTGCCCTCAGGAGCCCCTCCCGAGCCTCTGAGTGTCCAACCAGAGCTCCAGCAGGGATATCTTTCCTGCCTGAACTTCCCAAGGAGCCCCAGCGCTCCCAGCTATTCATCCTGCCTCCCATGGGCTATAAACTCTGAGCTGGTCCTGCTTACTCTTCATCTTACATTTTAAAACAAGCACTTCCTAAGCACTTACTGAATTAGTGAATTTTCATTATATCTTTTACATTTATTGAATGTCTATAGGATGAAATTGACAAGCAGTCATCCCTTTTAGTCCATACAATGAGTCATCCCTGGTGCAGTGTCCCCTTCCATCAGTAGTTTTACATTAACAGATACGATTCTAAAAAGTATCTAATTAGTGGCAGGACTAACTCTCAAACATAGACCAGCACAGTCTAGACCAGCACACTGCTCTGTTCACTAGACTCCACTAATGCAAGAGGGTAGGGAGGGGATGCGCTGTTACAGAGGGCTTCGACGCAGAAAGATGGAGGCTCATATCCAGCTCCAGCCCTATATCCGCCAGCCTCTCCAGAGCAACGGTCATAAAGCCAGGCCTCACAGAGCTCTGTGAGACTGTAAAGGTGCCTGAGGCTGGCAGGGCACGTGCCAAGCTCTCCTTCTATTCAGATCCACAGTTCTGTGAAAGGGGTGTGGTGAAGGCTTTAGCCTGTATTTCAGGGCATAGCTTCATAGCAGATTGCTGTGCTATGGAGTGGAAAAGGCGTTCCCACTTCTTCGGGGCATCTGTGAATGAGGACAGTAGTGTGCTTAAGCCTCTGGAGTGCCCTCTTTGATGGCAGACATATTAAAAGGCAGAGACATTACTTTGCCAACAAAGGTCCATCTAGTCAAGGCTGTGGTTTTTTCCTGTGGTCATGTATGGATGTCAGAGTTGGACTGTAAAGAAAGCCGAGCACTAAAGAATTGTTGCTTTTGAACTGTGGTGTTGGAGAAGACTCTTGAGAGTCCCTTGGACTGCAAGGAGATCCAACCAGTCCATCCTAAAGGAGATCAGTCCTGAATATTCATTGGAAGGACTGATGTGGAATTTGAAGCTCCAATACTTTGGCCACCTGATAGGAAGAGCTGAATCACTAGAAAAGACGCTGATGCTGGGAAAGACTGAGGGCAAGAGGAGAAGGGGATGACAGAGGATTAGATGGTTGGATGGCATCACTGATTCAATGGATGTGAGTTTGAGTAAACTCCAGGAACTGGTGATGGACGGGGAGGCCTGGTGTGCTGCAGTCCACGGGGTCGAAGAGTCGGACATGACTGAGCGACTGGACTGAACCTTTGGTGGTAACTGGGCATCACAAAGACGCCTGCTCTCACAGGCAGTGCCGAGCTGAGGTTTCTCATTCACTGGGCCAGGAACCCTGTCTGTCCCTACCGGGCGCACTTGCTGACCACTATCAACAGGACCCCACAGCCCTCTCTCTTCTGTTTGTCCTTCCAAGTGCCTTTTGGCTAAATCATCCCAGAGCTAAGCTTATGTGGAGGAGTGTTTCTCTTTAAAACCTTAGTCTGGAAAGCATTTTCTTGGCAGCAACACAAACAGCACACACCAGCTCTGTAAATTCTAAACAGATTTTACGTTTAGGGGAAAATTCATATTTAGAAATTACCGGAGCATTTTTGATTACGTATTTGCAACCTTTCTAACAAAATAAAAGGTACTGCCTCATACAACCAGAGAAGTGGAGTGCTGCATTTTACTTCTACGTTCCAACTAAACCCACAGTGGCTGTGCTGCAGAGACATGTCTGCAGCGCCTTTCTGGGGTTCAGGAAATGGGGTCCTCTCTTATTTGGGTCACGCCACAGAGAAGACAGAATAGGCCTAGCTAACTATCAACACCCCGAAAGGTGCATCTGTTCTAGGTGTCACATTTTAATTATAAAAAGCCCTTATGTCTTCTAATTTGTGTAGAGTGTTGAATCTCTGAGGGAGGGACTTAGAAACACTGGCTTGAGTGATTTGCGCTTCACACTGGGTGTCTACATACAACGGTCACTTCAGATTCTTATTCGGGAGAATAGTGGGGGGAATCAGGAGTGAAGCGAAACACTGAAAGCTGCAGGGCCCGCTTCAGAATAGGGATGCCAGCCCAGGGCGAGGCTCCGCCCACCTTCGTGGCCTCTCTTTTCCTGCTATTTTGAGGCCTGTAAGCGCTCCGAGTCTCACAGTGTCGGTTTTAAGGACCTGATTTGTCTGAATAACTTTCGCCAACCTGAAAGGACAACCTTGCATTCCCCAATCTTGGCACCAACCAAGTTCATCTCAGGAATTAATTCTTTTGTGGGGCCAATTACCATCAGGCAAGAAGACAAAATAATGCATTCACAGAGCGTTGTTAAGCAATATTCAGATTTCAGAGACTGACGGGTCTTCCCATATATTCATAGAAGTTTTGAAAAGTCTGTTTTTCCACTAGGCAATATAGTTATATGAATCATCTTATTGTTTTGCTTAAATGTATTCTGAATTTCATGAATTCACCTTGAAAGAAATATTTCAAAGGATACAGGTTGAAACACTGCACAAACCCACAAACATGGCTGCACAGCAATGTCAGATAAAGGGAATGGAGCGCTGCGCTCAGCCGTGTGCAACTCTCTGCAACCCCGTGGACTGCAGCCCACCAGGCTCCTCTGTCCATGGGATTTTCCAGGCAAGAATACTGCAGTGGGTTGCCATTTCCTGCCCCATTGTTAGATAATGTGTATATAATTAAGGCCCTCTGAATGTAACATAAACCAAAAGGAAAGGTGGCTCATTATATAACAGGCTTCCTGCCTTTCAGGGAAAGGCATAAGTATATCTTAGTACAAGTATCAGAGACAGACTTACAAAATCAGACAAGTAGGGAATTCTATAATTTTTTGACATTGTTGTTCAGTTGCTCAGTTGTGCCCAACTCTTTGCAACCCCATGGACTACAGCAAGCCAGGCCTCCCTGTCCCTCACCATCTCCAAGACCTTGTTCAAACTCATGCCCATCAAGTCGGTGATACCATCCAACCATCTCATCCTCTGTCATCCCCTGCTCTTCCCACCTTCAACCTTTCCCAGCATCAGGGTCTTTTCCAGTGAGTCAGTTCTTCACATCATGTGGCCAGAGTACTGGCACTCAGCTTCAGCATCAGTCCTTCCAATGAATATTCAGGATTGATTTCCTTTAGGATGGCCTCGTTGGATCTCCTTGCAGTCCAAGGGGACTCTCAAGAGTCTTCTCCAACACCACAGTTCAAAAGCATCAACTGTTCGGTGCTCAGCTTCCTTTATGGTCTATCTCTTAGGAAGAGGGAGGAACTGACTTCACTTCCAGAGAAGTTTAAGTCTGAGGGTAACTTCAAGAACAGCGGAGGTTGAGACAAAAGGCAACTGGGAAGAGACTGATGGTTTTAAGGAAATGACAGTCTTGACTAGCTTGCTGGAGAGAACCAAGGGATAAGATCACCCTCAGTGGGTGCCCTCTTAGGATTAAAATATCAAACATGTCCTAAGAAACATTTCCTTCAAAGGAGCCAGAATATGATGGGATTCGTTTGTCAATCAATTTATCCCCAGGGCATTGTTGAAAGTAATTAAATAGTCTTCGCATCAGGTGGCCAAAGTATTGGAGCTTCAGCTTCAGCATCAGTCCTTCCAATGAATATTCAGCACTGACTTCCTTCAAGAGGGACTGGTTTGACCTTCTTGCTGTCAGAGGTTTATGCTGTGTGTATTGTGTGTGTGTGTACTCGCCCGTGCACACACTAAAATAATCTAGCAATAACTAAACAAATAAGCAAGCAAATACAACAACAAGCCCTGGCCATAAGGAGGACCAGAATCCAGAGTGGCTATAGTACATTATCTGAAATGTCCAGTTTCCTAAAAAAATCATGACACATGTAAATAAACTGGGAAGTATGACCCAAACACTGGGAAAAAGGCTGGGGGAGGGAGAGAAAGTGAAACATAAGCAGAAACTGACTATGAGAGCAACCAGATGTCAGAGTTCAGAGGAGATATCAAAGTAGCCATATAAGCATGTTTACAGAACTAAAAGAAACCATGATTACAGAAGTAAAAGGCATAAAGACAATGTCACATCAAACCGACAAAATCAGAAAAGAAAGAGACATGTATAAGAAAAGGGCGAGATGGAAACTGTGGAGTTCAAAAGTGCAATGAAAACTTGACTAGGAACTTCCCTGGCAGTCCAGTGATTAGGACACTGTGCTTCCAATGTAGGGGACATGGGTTCCATCCCTGGTCAAGGAACTAAGACATGCTGTGTGGCCCAGCCAAAAAAACTAAGGGAGCTCAACAGTAGATGCAGACCAGCAGAAGAAAGAATTAGCAGACTTGAGGAAAGTTTAATGGAGTTTGAACAGAGAGAAAAAAAAAAAAAAGAACAGACCTTTACAGAAAACAGGAGTCCCATTAAATGCACCAACCTACTTGAGAAACCTGTATGCACGTCAGGAAGCAGCAGTTAGAACTGGACATGGAACAATAGACTGGTTCCAAACAGGAAAAGGAATACATCAAGGCTGTATATTGTCACCCTGCTTATTTAACTTCTATGCAGAGTACATCATGAGAAACGCTGGACTGGAAGAAACACAAGCTGGAATCAAGATTTCCAGGAGAAATATCAATAATGTCAGATATGCAGATGACACCACCCTTATGGCAGAAAGTGAAGAAGAACTAAAAAGCCTCTTGATGAAAGTAAAAGAGGAGAGCGAAAAAGTTGGCTTAAAGCTCAACATTTAGAAAATGAAGATCATGGCATCCGGTCCCATCATTTCATGGGAAATAGATGGGGAAACAGTGGAAACAGTGTAAGACTTTATTTTGAGGGGCTCCAAAATCACTGCAGATGGTGATTGCAGCCATGAAATTAAAAGACGCTTACTCCTTGGAAGAAAAGTTATGACCAACCCAGATAGCATATTCAAAAGCAGAGACATTACTTTGCTGACTAAAGTCCGTCTAGTCAAGGCCATGGTTTTTCCAGTGGTCATATATGGATGTGAGAGTTGGACTGTGAGGAAGGCTGAGTGCCAAAGAATTCATGTGTTTGAACTGTGGTGCTGGAGAAGACTGGGGCTCCAAAATCACTGCAGATGGTGATTGCAGCCATGAAATTAAAAGACGCTTACTCCTTGGAAGAAAAGTTATGACCAACCCAGATAGCATATTCAAAAGCAGAGACATTACTTTGCTGACTAAAGTCCGTCTAGTCAAGGCCATGGTTTTTCCAGTGGTCATATATGGATGTGAGAGTTGGACTGTGAGGAAGGCTGAGTGCCAAAGAATTCATGTGTTTGAACTGTGGTGCTGGAGAAGACTCTTGAGAGTCCCTTGGACTGCAAGGAGATCTAACCACTCTATTCTGAAGGAGATCAACCCTGGGATTTCTTTGGAAGGAATGACGCTAAAGCTGAAACTCCAGTACTTTGGCCACCTCACGTGAAGAGTTGACTCATTGGAAAAGACTGATGCTGGGAGGGATTGGGAGCAGGAAAAGAGGACGACAGAGGATGAGATGGCTGGATGCCATCACGGACTCAATGGACGTGAGTCTGAGTGAACTCTGGGAGTTGGTGATGGACAGGGAGCCTCACGTGCTGCGATTCATGGGGTTGCAAAGAGTCGGACATGACTGAGAAACTGAACTGAGTTGACAAATAATATAAGCACCAAAAGGACAGAGAAAAAAGAAGTCTTCAAATAATGCCTCAAACTTCTCCAATTTACTGAAAAACTATGACTGACAGCCTACACACCTAGGAAGCTGCATGAACTTCAAATGTGATCGACTCGAAAGAAAGACCCTCAAATAGACACATCATTGTAAAAATACTGAATGGCAAAGACAGGAGAGAACCTTGAAAAAGGCAAGAGAAAATGAATGTGCATTAAAAGGGACCACAGCAAAGTTAAAAGCTCACTTCTCAGGAGAAACAGCAGAGTCCAGGAAGCAGCCAAAAACACATTTGAAGCTCAAAGGAAAAAAAACCCTGTCAACAAAGAAGTCTATATACAGCAAAGATATACCTCAAAAATGAAGGGGAAATGAACTTTCCCAAAGCAAAAACTGAAATAACTTGTTGCTAGAAAACTCGTTTTATAAAAAATATTAACGGAAATTTTTAGCCTCAAGATTATAATTCTAATACACATGGGTAAAGACCACTAGTATAAATAGTTATAAAAGACACTTCAAATGCATATTTTTTCTGATTCATAATTCACTAAAAAAGCTACTATATAAAAATAATTATATAAAGTAACGGCTATATTATATTTTTTGGTCCTATAACATAAGAAATGTCATAGAACTATAATGTATCTGCCAATACCAGCACAAAGGAAGTGGGTGGAGACAAAGCTGTAATTGCCACGGAAATGGTGACAGATGGTAAAGTAATAATTACAAAAATATGTTGTAAGAAAATATATCGTTGGCTTTGCATTATAATAAACTTAATATGTATAACAGCAATACCACCAAAAGGGGGGAAAGGACTACGGCTGTACGGTAATACTAGCAGCATTTCTAGATGTCACTAGACTGGTTCAATTGCTCAGTCATGTCTACTCTTTGAGACTCCATAGACTGTAGCACACCAGGCCCCTCTGTCCCCCACTATCTCCCGGAGTTTGCTCTAATTCATGTCCACTGAGTCATCCAAGCATCTCATCCTCTGTCACTCCTTTCTCCTCCTGCCTTCAATCTTTCCCAGCATCAAAGTCTTTTCCAATGAGTTGGCTCCTTGGATCAGGTGGCCAAAGTATTAGAGTTTCAGCATCAGTCCTTCTAATGACTATTCAGGGTTGATTCCTTTTAGGATTGCCTGATTTGATCTCCTTGCAGTCCAAGGGACTCTTCAAGAGTCTTCTCTACCACCACAGTTTGCAAGCATCAACTCTTCAGTGCTCAGCCTTCATTACAAACCAACTCTCATATCACACGTGGCTACTGGAAAAATCACAGCTTTGACTATATGGACCTTCGTCCACGCAGCTCAGTGATAAAGAATTTGCCTTCCAAGCAGGAGATGAGAGTTCAAACTCTGGGTCGTGAAGATCCTCTGGAGAAGGGAATGGTAACCCACTCCAGTATTCCTGCCTGGAGAATTCCATGGACAGAGAAACCTGGTGGGCTATAGGGGTTGTGAAAGAGTCAGACATGATTGAGGGACTGAACAACAACAAAGACCCATCACTGGACTTAAGCTAGTATAAATGTGAAGCTGCTTCTAATTTGTTAAGATATATATGGAAGGCCTTAGAGCAACCAATAAAAAAATAACTCAAAAATACAGTGGCCAATTCACACCCATCAGGATGACTCCTATCAAAAAACCAAAATTTAAAAAAAAGAAAGAAAGAAAATAACAAGGATGTGGAGAAACTGGAAGCTTTGTTAGTCAGTGGCTGATGGAAATGTAAAATCATGCAGCCGTTATGTAAACGTGATACGGCAACTTCTCAGACTGTAAGCTGTGCCACCTCTGTGTTTATGTCACAAAGAAGTGAAAGCAAGGACTGAAACATACTTGTGCTCTGATATTCTTAGCAACTTTATTCACAATGGACAAAAGGTGGAAACAACCCCGTTTGCTGGTAGATGAATGGAACAAATTGTGGTATATACATACAACAGAATATTATTTTAAATGATTACTTTTATGCTATGGGTATTTGACCCATAATAAAAAAAATTAATTGTAACTACAGGGTAAAGATGAAAAATTTCCAGTCTTAAGACAGAATGATCTCTGTTCGTTTCCAAGGCAAACCATATAATTCATTGTAATCCAAGTCTATGCCCCAACCAGTAACGCTGAAGAAACTGAAGATGAACGGTTCTATGAAGACCTACAAGACCTTTTAGAACTAACATCAAAAAAAAATGTCCTTTTCATTATAGGGGACTGGAATGCAAAAGCAGAAAGTCAAGAAACACCTGGGGTAACAGGCAAATTTGGCCTTGGAATGTGGAATGAAGCAGGGCAAAGACTAATAGAGTTTTGCCAAAAAAATGCACTGGTCATAGCAAACACCCTCTTCCAACAACACAAGAGAAGACTCTACACATGGACATCACCAGACGGTCAAAACCGAAATCAGATTGATTATATTCTTTGCAGCCAAAGATGGAGAAGCTCTATACTGTCAACAAAAAAAAGACCAGGAGCTGACTGTGGCTCAGATCATGAACTCCTTATTACCAAATTCAGACTGAAATTGAAGAAAGTAGGGAAAACCTCTAGACCATTCAGGTATGACCTAAATCAAATCCCTTATGATTATACAGTGGAAGTGAGAAATAGATTTAAGGGACTAGATCTGATAGATAGAGTGCCTGATGAACTATGGAATGAGGTTCCTGACCTTGTATGGGAGACAGGGATCAAGACCATCCCCATGGAAAAGAAATGCAAAAAAGCAAAATGGCTCTCTGGGGAGGCCTTACAAATAGCTGTGAAAAGAAGAGAGGTGAAAAGCAAAGGAGAAAAGGAAAGATATAAGCATCTGAATGCAGAGTTCCAAACAATAGCAAGGAGAGATAAGAAAGCCTTCCTCAGCAATCAGTACAAAGAAATAGAGAAAAACAACAGAATGGGAAAGACTAGAGATCTCTTCAAGAAAATGAAAGATACCAAGGGAACATTTCATGCAAAGATGGGCTCGATAAAGGACAGAAATGGTCTGGACCTAACAGAAGCAGAAGATACTACGAAGAGGTGGCAAGAATACACGAAAGAACTGTACAAAAGAGACCTTCATGACACAGATAATCACGATGGTGTGATCACTCACCCAGAGCCAAACATCCTGGAATGTGAAGTCAAGTGGGCCTTAGAAAGCATCACTAGGAACAAAGCTAGTGGAGGTGATGGAATTTCAGTTGAGCTATTTTAAATCCTGGAAGATGATGCTGTGAAAGTGCTGTACTCAATCTGCCAGCAAATTTGGAAAACTCAGCAGTGGCCACAGGACTGGAAAAGCTCAGTTTTCATACCAGTTCCAAAGAAAGGCAATATCAAAGAATGCTCAAACTACCACACAATTGTACTCATCTCACACGCTAGTAAAGTAATGCTCAAAATTTTCCAAGCCAGGCTTCAGTAATACATGAATCATGAACTTCCAGATGTTCAAGCTGGTTTTAGAAAAGGCAGAGGAACCAGAGATAAAATTGCCAATGTACACTGGATCATGGAAAAAGCAAGAGAGTTCCAGAAAAACATCTATTTCTGCTTTATTGACTATGCCAAAGCCTTTGACTATGTGGATCACAATAAACTATGGAACATTCTTCAAGAGATGGAAACACCAGACCACCTGACCTGCCTCTTGAGAAACCTATATGCAGGTCAGGAAACAACATGGAACAACAGACTGGTTCCAAATAGGAAAAGGAGTACGTCAAGGCAGTATATTGTCACCCTGCTTATTTAACTTACATGCAGAGTACATCATGAGAAACGCTAGACTGGAAGAAGCACAAGCTGGAATTAAGATTGCCGGGAGAAATATCAATAACCTCAGCTATGCAGATGACACCACCCTATGGCAGAAAGTGAAGAGGAACTAAAAAGCCTTTTGATGAAAGTGAAAGTGGAGAGTGAAAAACTTGGCTTAAAGCTCAACATTCAGAAAACAAAGATCATGGCATCTGGTCCCATCACTTCATGGGAAATAGATGGGGAAACAGTG
>SJYC01062404.1:0-14301 GCA_006408675.1 Madoqua kirkii
AACTAAAAAGCCTCTTGATGAAAGTGAAAGAGGAGAGTGAAAAAGTTGGCTTAAAGCTCAACATTCAGAAAACAAAGATCATGGCATCTGGTCCCATCACTTCATGGGAAATAGATGGGGAAACAGTGGAAACAGTGGCAGACTCTATTTTTGGGGGCTCCAAAATCACTGCAGATGGTGATTGCAGCCATGAAATTAAAAGATGCTTACTCCTTGGACGGAAAGTTATGACCAACCTAGACAGTCTATTCGGAGAAGGCAATGGCACCCCACTCCAGTACTCTTGCCTGGAAAATCCCACTGATGGAGAAGCTTTATGGGCTGCAATCCATGGGGTAGCTGGGAGTCGCACATGACTGAGCGACTTCACTTTCACTTTTCACTTTCATGTATTGGAGAAGGAAACGGCAACCCACTCCAATGTTCTTGTCTGAAGAATCCCAGGGACGGGGGAGCCTGGTGGGGTCGCATAGAGTCGGACACGACTGAAGTGACTCAGCAGCAGCAGTAGACATTCTACTAAAAAGCAGAGACATTACTTTGCCAACAAAGGTCCATCTAGTCAAAGCTATGGTTTTTCCGATGGTCTTGAATGAATATGAGAGTTGGACTGTGAGGAAAGCTGAGCACCAAAGAACTGATGCTTTTGAACTGTGGTGTTGGAGAAGACTCTTGAGAGTCCCTTGGACTGTAAGGAGATCCAACTAGTCCATCCTCAAGGAAATCAGTCCTGGGTGTTCATTGGAAGGAATGAAGCTAATGCTGAAACTCCAATACTTTGGCCACCTCATGCAAAGAGTTGACTCATTGGAAAAGACTCTGATGCTGGGAGGAATTAGGGGCAGGAGGAAAAGGGGATGACAGAGGATGAGATGGCTGGATGGCATCACCAATTCAATGGACATGAGTTTGGGTAAGCTCCGGGAGTTGGTGATGAACAGGGAGGTCTGGCGTGCTGCAGGTCATGGGGTCACCAAGAGTCAGACACGACTGAAGGGCTGAACTGAACTGAACTGAACTTAATCAGTCACCATTCCTAGGAGTATTGAGTACTGGTTCCTATCAGTCATCCTAATTGCACCTCAGAGAATTATTTTATGCCTCAGGCTTGGCTTTGTAGAATTAACCTCATGAAGTGAATCCTTCCTTTTCCTTCAACATAACAACTTCCTCTTATTAAATAAAACAAACAAACAAACAGAAATATATTTCCTTAGTGCTTAACTACAACTTTTTTTGGTCTTGTGGGATCTCAGTTTGCCATCAAAGATCAATCCTGTGTCCCCTGCAGTGGAAGCATGGAACAGTCTTGTGCTTGTGGTTAGGACCGCAAGACAGCCAGGGAATCTTCCCAATAAGAGCTGTGAATGGACACCAGGGAGATTATTCAGCAATAGCACTAGCTGCTCGAGGAACCGCTAGTTGAACAGGCAGGTGAAGCAGGGGACTCCTTGGCTCGGCCAGCAATCTCTTGTCTCTAGTGAAACACTTAGGTTAAGCTGTAAATTCTAGTCCCTTCCCCAGAGTTATAAAAACATGAAAACTGGGATAAATAACCCTAATAAGGGCTACTGCCTAATGAAAAAGCAGGGAACATAAACTGGGGCCATATGGAGAGAAAACTATCTATAATCATACATGTAAGAAGTGGCCTGATATAATAGAAGGTGTGAGCGGTTTGCAATCAGAAAGAAAAGATAGAATGGAAAAAATCGTTAATGAGATTAAAATGTTAACCATGAGCTTAAAATGTTATCTTAGAAAATATTATGCAATGCCAAAGAAATCAGTCAAGGAAAAACAGAGAATCAAAACTGAAATATATCTCTAAATGATATACACAGGGACAAAAGTAAAATGGCAGACTTAAATCCAACTATAACTAACACAACACTGTTAATCAAATATACTCCAATATAAAATAAAAAATTTTTAATTCAACTATATTAATAATAACATTAAATATAAATAGGTTAAACAATCCAACTAAAAGGCAGAAATTGTCAGACTGAATTAAAAACTCTTTATTATCTACTGAAGATATACTTTGAATTCAAAGATATAAATAGGTTAAAAGTAAAAAGATGAAAAAGATATTATCAAGAAAATAGTACGCACAGGAAGGCTGGAGTGACTAGTATCATGCAAAATAGAGTTTAAAACAAAAAATATGTTACTAGAGATAAATAGGGCTATTTCATAATGATAAAAAGGTGAACCCATCTGGAAGATATAACAAAGATACATGCACTTAACATCATAGCACTGAAATATAGGAAGCAAAAATTGACATAATTTAAGAGGGAAAAGGACAATTCAACAATAAAAGAGATTTCAATAGCCCAGTTTATAATGAGGCAGAAGATCAAGAAGGAATGAGAAGACATGTGCAACCCAGGACACTCCATGTACCAGGAGCGGGACACATTCTGCTCGAGAGCACACAGAAGATTCTCCAGGACAGACCAGATACTAGACCATAAAACAACCTTAACTAATTAACAAAGATAAAACTATAGGAAGTATGTTCTCTGGTCACAATGGAATAAAATTAAGAATCAACAACATGGAGATTTGGAAAAGTCACAAATAAATGAAAATTAAACAACACTCAACAACCAATGTGACAAAGAAGAACTAAAAAGGGCATCAGAAAATACTTTTAGATGAATGAAAATGAAGACAGCATAACAAAATTTATAGAATGCAGTTAAAGCAGTGCTTAGGTAGAAATATATAGCTGCAAATGCCTTTATTAATAAAGCAGAAAGATCACAAATCAATAACCTATCCTTCCACTTTACGACACTGAAAAAGACACTGCAAACTAAACATAAAGCAAGCAAAAGGAAAGAAATTATAAAGATTATAAGAGTAGAAATTAATGCAACTAAGGACAGAAAAACAACAGAGAAAATCAACAAGGCACAAATGTTTATAATAGCACTACCAGCAACGCCAAAAGGTGAAAATAATCCAAATGTCCAACGACTGGAGAGTAGAGTGACCAAATGCGGCATTTCCATCAAAAGGAACAGTATTTGTCCACAGAAATGAATGAGGCAATTTCTGCACACGCTACAACAGGGACAAACCTTGAAGACATTGCGCTGCGGGAAAGAAGCCAGTCTCAAAAGACCCCGCTCCCCGCGATCCCACTCCTGCAGAGGTCAGAGCAGCAGGGGCGGAGCGCTGGGGCTGCTGAGGGACCGCGAGGGCGGCGGAGCCACGGTCAGGGGCTGGGAGCTAAGGGGCACGCGGTCCCGTTCTGAAGTAACAAGGATGCTCCAGAGCTGAGTGTGGTGGCGGCTGCAGGGCTCTATGAGCACACCCCAAGCCAGGCAACTGCCGGCTCCAGACGGCAAGGGATGCCTCGGGAAAGCTGCTGCCGCCGCCGCTGCTGCTTTTTAAATATCACTTCTCTTAGTGTCTCCCAACACGAGCACAGACTTGGCGTGTCCTTCTTTACCTTTCGCAGGTAACATCACACAGAATATCAGAGAACTGGGCAGGGATTAAAATGCTATTCATTATATCGTGTCAAATGGGGACAGAAGAGAATTCGGAAGATCAGATTTGAATTTAAAGTAACTTTCGCTGCAGATTACATGGTTCATCCTATGCAGCTTTATACCTACTTTTCTAAAGATAATGCTGCAGGTTCATTGTGACTGGAATGAAATTTCATCTTCCAAGTGCCAGCCATAAGCGTTTTTGCCAGTGGACCACCGCTAGAAGTATTTTAGCATCAGTTTATCTCTGGTGTCAGAGCAACACATACATTCCGCAACTTACTAGGTTTCTTGTCCCCTTAGGACAAACTCTGAAGAAAAAGGTAAAATTTAACATTTACATGATTTTTTTTTCTCTTAAACAGAAGATAAAGTTATCATGCAGATGATTTTATAGGTAGTACCAATGAGAGAAACTGAGACATTTGTAGGGTTTATCTATGCAGGATCCTCGGCAGCCCTGGCTGGAAACTAAGATATTCAATGATATCTGCATTCTGTCAGTATTACAATTGGGAGGACAAAGTCAGAAGTCCTATTTGTAATATCAGACTCTCTTGCGTCTCACTAACGGTACCTCAGTTAAATGCCTTGCATATACAGAAGAAACATCAGTTACGAAGCATGCTCCAGCTCTATAGATAGACCGAAAGATGATATCTTGTTGGCACAAAAGGCCCTGGCTTCAGACGCCTGGGTGCGAACTCCTGAGAAAACTGGAGCACCTGCAGAGTCTCCGTGCCCTGGAGCGCCTGCAGAGGGGACGCCCTCAGCTCTGCTGAGACACCACCCGCTCAGGCTGGGGGCTCTCCGTGCTGTCCACAGCTGGGCACGCTCTGTCCTCAGCTTGTGTGCAGAATTAGAACCCCAGCCACACAGCGGGCCGCTCTCGCTGGTCTCTCAACTGTGAGAGGAGGGCTCCGTGAACGGCGGCCCTGGCAGCTCCACTCCGGTCCCAGCTGAGATCCTGCCACCTTCTGTGATTCCACAGAAACCGTTCTGTTGGCTTCCTAGCATCTCCCCAAACGGCGGTGGCGGTGTAGCTGCTCAGCTGTGTCTGACTCTTGTGACCCCATGGACTGTAGCCCGCCAGGGTCCTCTGTCGGTGGAATTCTCCAGGCAAGAGTGCTGGAGTGTGCAAGTAAATAAGATGGCTTCTGCCCTCAGAAAAGTCGGTCTGGAGAGGAGGCAGATATAAGTAGTCTCAGAATACCAAGAGGTGAGAGGACAAGATACGTTGGTACCTGGAAGGGAGGATGATCAACTCTTCCTGGAGAACGTGCGTGTTTGGAGTGAGGTATAGGGAAGACTATACAGGCTTGAGATGTGTCTTGAAAGAATGACTTGCTTGATAAACTAAGGGAAGAGAATCACCCCAGCGGAGGGACCTTCACGTGCTACAAAGGGGGTGCCGGGGGACACCGGGCATTGTGGCCCTGGGTGTTGCAGCCTCAGGGCAAGACGGGAGGGCCTGCAGGAGGCGGGACCACTGCTGGAGGGCATCGAGCCCCCAAAGGATGGAGCTACCTCAGGGTGAGGGTCAGGACAGGCCCTGAGACAGTCTGCTTGAGGATAAAGTCCATGAAGGAGAAAGGGCAAAGGGAAAACCATGTAAGGCAGAGAACAGGTGCCCTTATTAAACTAAATTTTCTAAAAACACCCAGCCCTTTCTCTGTCTCCTGAAAGTGAGCACTTTTAACTGACAATGAGGCCAGACCATGCTCCCCAGGGGCTGACGTCAATGGGCTTTCTGCCTGAGGAAGGACCTCAGAGTTGCCCCAAAGGGCTTGATTCTAATCTCGGCATGGGCCGGCAGCATCCACAGTGACACATACAGGCCTGCACAGGGACGCAGCACGGCAGACACCCGAGTGCCAAGGAGCAGACCGTCAGGACCAACGAGCTCGAGTGGGGAGTGGCAGCACGTGGCACACTCAGGTGTGTGCTAAGCAGAGAAGCAGTGCAGATTCAAGGGGGCGGAGAGCGGGGCTGGACAAAGGCAGCCCGCTGTGCAGGCAGGAAGCAGGGCTGGCAGCCGGTTGGGCCTCCCACGTCATCCGAGCCCCGAGCACGGCTCGTTACACTCACTCACGCTCTCTATCTAATCTGCTAGAACCAGAGGAACACAGGGGCTCTGATACTCGTATTACACAAGACGACGGCGCGCAGAAGCAGGGTTTGCCCTGGGAAAGGCCACTGCTGACGAGCAGCAGGCCGGAGAGAAGCCCCGGCCTCCGTCACCCAGCCCGCCAACCTGAGACTGCCTGAGCGAAAGAGCCGGACAGCGCCCCTCGGAGGCAGAGGCACACACGCCACTCAGGCAGGCGCAGCGCGCTGGGGGGCAGGGAGGGCACGTCCTGATGCACACCCAGGCCCCCCCCACCCCCCGGAGCGGATGAGCCTGCAAACAGCTTAGTGAGGCAGCACTGCAGCCACTCCCTGCTCCGGTTCCAGTAGTGCAGACGCTGGGATCACAGGGTCACACCATCTCACACCATGTCACAGTCTCACACTGTGTCACACCATCTCACACTGTGTCACACCATCTCACACTGTGTCACACCATCTCACACACAGGGTCACACCATCTCACACCATGTCACAGTCTCACACTGTGTCACACCATCTCACACACAGGGTCACACCATCTCACACACAGTGTCACACCATCTCACACCATGTCACAGTCTCACACTGTGTCACACCATCTCACACTGTGTCACACCATCTCACACACAGTGTCACACCATCTCACACCATGTCACAGTCTCACACTGTGTCACACCATGTTACACACAGCACACAGTGTCACACCATCTCACACTGTGTCACACCATCTCACACACACTGTCACACCACCTCACACACAGTGTCACACCATCTCTACCATATCACACTGTCTCACACTGTGTCATACCATCTAACACACACCATGTCACACCATCTCACACACTCTGTCACACCATCTCACACAGTTTCAACCATCTCACATACACAGTGTCATACCATCTTACACCATCTCACATTGTCACACCATCTCACACAGTGTCACACCATCTCACACCACGTCACAGTCTCACACTGTGTCACACCACGTTACACATAGCACAGAGTGTCACACCATCTCACACACACAGTGTCACACCATCTCACACAGTGTCACACCATCTCACACCACGTCACAGTCTCACACTGTGTCACACCATCTCACACACACAGTGTCACACCATCTCACACACACAGTGTCACACCATCTCACACACACAGTGTCACACCATCTTATACCATGTTACACTGTATCACACCGTGTCACACCAGCGAGTGGTCCAGCCTTTCCTAAGAGGGGCCGTGTGCGGCGCTCTGCAGTCGGGAGGGGAGGCTAATGCAACTGCCATGTTAGCCTCCGCCAGGGATGGCAAAGGGGGCAAACACACGGTGTCACTTCACCAGGCTTAGAGCTGTGAGAGGTTTTGGGGGCAACACCATCTAAAGATAAAGGCCCAGCTGGGCTCCTTCTGCGCTCACTCCCTGTTAGCTCTCCATCCCCCACCGTGAGTTCCAAGGAAGCAACACACAGCAGAGACTGTCCGCCAGCTCAGGGCCTTCAACAGTAATTTCAAAAGTCACAGATCTGAAGTTAAAGAACATGAAGATGGAGCTGAGGCTATCTTCCAAGAACAACGATAAGAAATATTACTCATCCAAGACCTCAGAAACTCTGTCCAATTTACTAAATTACTCCAAAGACCATGCTATACCTTGCTGTTCATTCTGTAAACCTCGGTCTTAGGCCAGAGGCAAGAAAATGTGACCTAACCTTCATCTGGGGCCTCCCATCTCCCACCTCCATCCTGCCTCTTCAGCACCTCCTAACCATCAGTCTTTCCCAACAGCGACCCTCACCAAACGCCATGGGACAGCGTGGGGCTGAGAAGCTGACCAGGGACAGCCAGCCTGTCTCTGTTTCTTTCCACATCCCCTGAGATTCTCTGAGAAGAAGTGGAGGAGGCCAGTCTCTCAGCAGTAAGGATGTGACTTCACAAGTCAGAAAGTCAGTTTTCCAGCAACAATCAGCTACTGGAGTCGTCAGGCCATGGGGAACACAGTTTCTAAGCATTTCCTTTCCCCATACATTTTCCCAGGCAGCTACACACACCCCCAAACATATTCACACATGTTCACCAAGGAGAGAGTGAACCCAGCTGCGGCAGCGTCACACACGACGGTGACTTGTCCCTAACAGGAAATTCTGTACATGTTTGGGAACGGGCTCAAGTTCTCAGGCTCTGGGCCAGCAAACGCTGTGGGCGTTGTTGGCTGTGGTCCTTGAGTGATACCCACTGCCAGCTGAACAGAGGCACGCAATGCCAACAACTCTGGAGGGACCCACGTGCGCTCCTTTAAAGAAAGGGAGAGTAGCACGGGGTCAGGAAAGAGAGCGGGCAAAGACCTGGGAGAACCCGCGTAAACCATGAGTCAGCCACCATCCCCACTGCCTGTCTGCTGGGGGCCTGATCGAGAGTGCTCCCGGGAGAGCTGGCGGCAGGAAGGCTCGGGACGCAAGCTTCCCTGTCCAGTGCTCCCTCCCAGAGGAGTTCCCACGGAGGTGACGTGCATCATCCTGTCTGTCGCCACTCATACCCCTCAGAGGCGCTTCTGTCCTTACCATCACACCTCCGAATTCACCAATGTGCCGACCATTAAGAGGGGACAGAAATCTAGGAGATTCGATCAATAGCAAAAATTCCTGACACGTTTTGAGGACAGGTTTCACTGAACAGGAAATGTACCTTTTCATAGATCTGGAGAAGTGTGAGAGATTAATAACATAAACAGACAAAAAAGCTACAAACCCAAACAGGTAGACAAAGTATCATTCCTGTCATACACCTCATCATCTTTATGGTCCAACTCTCACATCCACACATGAGCACTGGAAAAACCACAGCTTTGACTAGACGGACCTTTGTTGGCAAAGTAACGTCTCTGCTTTTGAATGTGCTGTCTAGGGTGGTCACAGATGTTCAGTCAAGGAGCAGCACCTTTTAATTTTGTGCTGCAGTCATGGTCTGCAATGATTTTTGGAGCTCAAGAAAATGAAATTTGTCACTGTTTCCACGTTTTCCCCATCTATTTGCCATGAAGTGCAGCCCTGAATATTCATTGGAAGGACTGATGCTGAAGCTGAAGCTGAAGCTCTAGTACTCTGGCCATCTGATGCGAAGAGTTGACTCATTCAAAAAGACCCTCATGCTGGGAAAGGTTAAGGGCAAGAGGAGATGAGGGCAACAGAGGATGAGATAGATAGATAGCATCACTGACTCAATGGACGCGAGTCTGAACAAACTCCAGGAGACAGTGATGGACAGGGAAGCCTGGCGTGCTGCAGTCCATGGGGTCACAAAGAGTCAGACATGGCGGAGTGAACAAAAGGACATAACACACCTGATCATCTTATGGTTTTGACTGACTGAGTGAAAGTCACTCAGCTGTGTTCGACTCTTTTCGACCCTATGAACTGTGTAGTTCATTGGCTTCTCCCAGCCAGAATACAGGAGTGGGTAGCCTTTCCCTCTTCAGAGGATCTTCCAAACCCAGGGATCGAACCCAGGTCTCCCACATTGCAGGCAGATTCTTTACCAGCTGAGCCACCAGGGAAGCCTAAGAATACTGGAGTGGGTAGCCTATCCTTTCTCCAGCGGATCTTCCCGACCCAGGAACTGAACTGGGGTCTCTTGCACTGCAGGCAGATTCTTTACCAGCTGAGCTACTAGGGAAGCCCTCATACATTTTTGGTCAAGGGGAAAAAAGTCATACTGCAGAAAAATAGAACAAATTAATTCCATCATCAGTTGATAGCAGTCCACAACCAAGTGTACAATTACAGCGTACGTCTGAGCCCTCCTCTCCTCCTCGTTTCTGACTCTGCTTTCCAGATCCCCTCCTTTCAGCAGTCACCCTCTTTCCACTGTGGACCCCACTGTCCTCGTCGCAGGTGCAGTCCTGATGCCACAGCAAGCATCTTCTCTCCACTGTGGACCCCACTGTCCTGGCAGGTGCAGTCCTGATGCCGCAGCAAGCATCTTCTCCTGCGTCCCCAGCACCCAGCACTCAAGTTCTCATTGGCCCCTGCCTGTCCTCCACCCAGATGCCAGGGAGCACCCCACAGCTCCAGACAGAGCCACGAGGACAGGACTCAGGACTTCTTGCAACATTTCAAATAGAAAACCTTTCAAAGTACAGAGATGGCTTTAGGCTTCACCATGTTCCCGGAGCACCTCACACGATGCCAAAAGCAGAGTAGTCTTCTAAAAAATGCCTTTTGGGGTGGTGGAGCAGAGTCCACAAACTCAAGAACTTATTCAAATAATTGTTGTTATAGAATTGAGTGGTATCAAATACAATTGACAGTAAATAGACCTTCAGGTGGAAAATATTCATACACAATTTTTGGTTTTTGATCTTTTGATATAAAAGATGGCTATAAAAGATGGCTAAACAATTTTGATAAAAGGTAAAATATGGGGTATGTTTTTAAAAAATATGCCTCATGACTTTAAAAATATCACAACTGCCTGTGGATTACTAAGATAATAACTAGAAATCACTGCTGGTGGGAATGCAAACTAGTACAGCCACTATGGAGAACAGTGTGGAGATTCCTTAAAAAATTGGAAAAAGAACTGCCTTATGACCCAGCAATCCCACTGCTGGGCATACACACCAAGGAAACCAGAATTGAAAGAGACACATGTACCCCAATGTTCATTGCAGCACTGTTTATAATAGTCAGGATATGGAAGCAACCTAGATGTCCATCGGCAGACGAATGGATAAGAAAGCTGTGGTACATATACACAATGGAGTATGACTCAGCCACTAAAAAGAATACATTTGAATCAGTTCTAATGAAGTGGATGAAACTGGAGCCCATTACACAGAGTGAAGTAAGCCAGAAAGAAAAACACCAATATGGTATACTAACTCATATAAATGGAATTCAGAAAGATGGTGATGATAACCCTGTACATGAGACAGCAAAAGAGACACAGATGTATAGAACGTCTTTTGGACTCTGTGGGAGAGGGAGAGGGTGGGATAATTTAGGAGAATGGCATTGAAACATGTATAATATCATATAAGAAACTAATCGCCAGTCCAAGTTTGATGCAGGATACAGGATGCTTGGGGCTGGGATGCACTGGGATGACCCAGAGGAATGATGAGGGGAGGGAGATGGGAGCGGGGTTCAGGACGGGGAACACGGTTACAGCCGTGGTGGATTCATATTGATGTATGGCAAAACCAATAAAATATTGTAAAATTTAAAAAAATCATTTGCTAATGAGGAACCCTTCATCTACACACTGACAGTCTCAGGAGTCTGCATTTGCCATGTGAGCTCCCCACCTCCAGAAAGCACTGAGATAGGCTAGAGCAGTAACACAGGTGGCCCGAGAAGGAGGCAGGCGAGCTGCGGTCCTCCTGGAACGCCAGGTAACGGGACGCCTGTCCTCCCAGGGGGACGGCCAGCCTCCTCCTCCTGCAGCACTCGAACAACACTGGTGACAGAGGCATCCAGAAAGATGTGGACGGACAGACGGCTGACGTGGCGCAGCGGTTTCAGAAAAGCCCACTCGAGCGGTGCTCAGCTTTGTAGGGAGGGGAAAGATGGAAGTCTGAGAACAAGAGCATCCCCGTCACCAGACAACGTTCTCAGTGGGGCACCAGGGGCACCGGGCGACGTTACCAGGGTCTAGGGAAGCGCCCTTCCAGATGCCACCACCCTGTACCTTCACTCTGCATCCCTAAGCAAGCTCCTCACTGCTATTTTGGCTTCCTAGACATCTCAGCTCAACATTCAGAAAACGAAGATCATGGCATCCGGTCCCATCTCTTCATGGGAAATAGATAGGGAAACAGTGGAAACAGTGTCAGACTTTATTTTTCTGGGCTCCAAAATCACTGCAGATGGTGACTGCAGCCATGAAATTAAAAGACACTTACTCCTTGGAAGAAAAGTTATGACCAACCTAGACAGCATATTCAAAAGCAGAGACATCACTTTGCCGACTAAGGTCTATCTAGTCAAGGCTATGGTTTTTCCTGTGGTCATGTAGGGATGTGAAGAAGGCTGAGCACCAAAGAATTGATGCTTTTGAACTGTGGTGTTGGAGAAGACTCTTGAGAGTCCCTTGGACTGCAAGGAGATCCAACCTGTCCATTCTGAAGGAGATCAACCCTGGGATTTCTTTGGAAGGAATGATGCTGAAGCTGAAACTCCAGTACTTTGGCCACCTCATGTGAAGAGCTGACTCACTGGAAAAGACTCTGATGCTGGGAGAGATTGGGGGCAGGAGGAGAAGGGGACGACCAAGGATGAGATGGCTGTATGGCATTATGGACTCAATGGACGTGAGTTTAAGTGAACTCCAAGAGATGGTAATGAACAGGGAGGCCTGGCGTGCTGCGATTCACGGGGTCACAAAGAGTCGGACACGACTGAGCAACTGAACTGACTGAGACATCTCAGTATCAGGAAAGAGGTTTCCATGAATTACAGACAGGAAGATTCTGGTTACTAGAAAGAGATTGTCCTCGTTACAAGTCAACTGGTACTCTGATAACTACTTGAGATGGCAGTCAATTAAACAACATGAATACTTATTTGATGCTTTTGAACTGTGGTATTGGAGAAGACTCTTGAGAGTCCCTTGAACTGCAAGGAAATCCAACCTATCAATCCTAAAAGAAGTCAGTCCTGAATATTCATTGGAAGGACTGATGTGGAAGCTGAAGCTCCAATACTTTGGCCACCTGATAGGAAGAGCTGACTCACTGGAAAAGACCCTGATGCTGGGAAAAATTGAAGGCAGGAGGAGATGGGGACAAAAGAGGATGAGATGGTTGGATGGCATCACCAATGCAATGGACATGAGTTTGAATTGGCTCTGAGAGTTGGTGGTGGGCAGGGAAGCCTGGAATGCTGCAGTCCATGGGGTCACACAGAGTCAGACACAGTTAAACAACTGAACTGAATACTTATTTATATAGGATAACTGACAAAGACCAGTGTCTCATCCTTCTTGGCTGAGAACAGGCCTTGAAGCAGAGTCAGAGCCAGAGGCCCTGTCCCCCCAACCTCCATCCTGTTCTCTCACTTGATCCCAATAACTCTCTTTAGCCTCAGTGTTAAACCTTCCTCCCCTTAAAACTTCAAAGACTATGATTAAATCAATCCATCCTTCTAGAAGCTTCATGGTAGCCATGACAAAAAGAGGAGAGAAACTGTGGTAAAGAATTAGTTCTCATTACCTGATGATCCCTGGGTTGGGAAGATCTCCTGGAGAAGGAAATGGCAACCCACTCCAGTATTCTTGCCTGGAAAATCCCATGGACAGAGGAACCTGGCAGGCTACAGTCCATGCAGTCGCAGAGTCGGACATGACTGAGCAACATTTACTTTACTCGATGAAAGGATTCTTTAGAAACAATATTAAAATCTGATTTTCATTCACCATGAAGACTTTAGAGAGAAAAAGACTCATGCATGACAATTTTATATGATTTCATTCAAGAAAAGCAAATTGTTCAAAAGAGTTTTAAAATGTTGAAAAACTATTCTCAGACTTAACCCCAGGGCTATCCCTATCAGAGTAAGTAGTTCAGAATTTGCTTAAGCCTTTGACAAATGCTAACACTGTAATCCTAACTGGGAATGCTGACATATAAAAGTTGAAATTCAAAAGTTTATTTCAAGTCAATTGTTTAAAACACAAAATATTTCTCCATGGAAACAGCAGCCTTAAAATTATGAGAGTTGCTGGGGCAGAAGCCCCGGAAATCCTATGTGACCCCAAACATAGCTGAAATGGTACTCCTAGATGTTAGGAGCAAACACCACAGCCGGATCGCTGGCCCCGAGCCAGGCTACCAGGCTGCACGGTGGCTCCCCAGCCCTGCTGGTTCTGCTCCAGAACGGGGCTGCACAGACCCCTCCTCTCTTCTCAGGACCAAATTTCAAGGTGCTCAGACCCTGGTCAGGGCCCCTGTCCACCGACATCCCAGAGAGAGCACGGAGCCGGGACTCAGAGGTCCCCCTTCCACATGTCCCTTGAGGAAGCTAGCCTCCCTGAGCCTCCAGAGTCACATGGAATGTACTAATGAGCGCTGTGCTTCAGGGTGCCCCAGGGTGGAGGACAGGAAGCTCCTCTGTGGATCATCACACAGTCTCGGCTTCTAGGGAATCCTCTACTGAGTTTCGAATAATTGAATTACAAGCAAAAAGTTGAAGTATTATTGTTGGAGTTGCCTTTACTATATTTTTACTGATTTTTTGTGTTCAGTTTTCTTCTCTTACAATGAACTGGTCAGCATTAAGAGCCGCTGATTCGGGGTTCACCCCTGCAGTTCCCATGGGCAACCTGACTTTCTGTCCCTAAACCTCCCAGTGTATGGTATGGCTCTCACTAGGCTTCTCATTCAGGATTGACAGACCCCTTTCCAGCCTGCTTTGCTCCCTTTTCCAGTGAATATTTTCTCTTTTTCCAGGCTAGTTTTTCTTTAGGTTTCCCTGGTGGCTCAAACGGTAAAGAATCTGCCTGCAATTCAGGAGACCTGGGTTCAGTCCCTGGGTCGGGAAGAACCCCTGGAGAAGGAAATGGAACCCACTCACTCCAGTATTCTTGCCTAGAGAATTCCATGGATAGAGGAGCCTGGTGGGCTACAGTCCACGGGATCACAAAGAGTCGGATATGACTGAGCGACTAACACTTTCACTGTTTCACAT
>SJYC01062406.1:0-36363 GCA_006408675.1 Madoqua kirkii
CACCTCATGAGAAGAGTTGACTCATTAGAAAAGATTCTGATGCTGGGAGGGATTGGGGGCAGGAGGAGAAGGGGATGACAGAGGATGAGATGGCTGGATGGCATCACTGACTCGATGGACGTGAGTTTGAGTGAACTCAGGAGTTGGTGATGGACAGGGAGGCCTGGTGTGCTGCAATTCATGGGGTCGCAAAGAGTTGGACATGATTGAGTGACTGAACTGAACTGAACTGAATACTCTGTTGTCACCTGTGATTTAGATCTCATCTGACTTGGAGTATCTATTTAGTTAAAATTTTCCATATATATATGTGTGTGTGTGTATATATATATATATATATATATATAGTTTGTACAGAGATATACAATATGACTATACACACACACACACACATACATGTTGCTACAGTCAGTTAACATGTCATCTTCTCACATAGTTATCATTTTTTGTGTGTGAAGAATGCACTTGAAATCTACTGTCTTAGCATATTTCCAGTATTCTGTACAGAATTATTAATTATAGTCTTTATGCCTGTATATTAGGCATAAAGTCTTAGACTCTCTAGTCTTACTCATTCTGTGTAACTGCAACCTCATACCTACCCTTTGATTGCCCCATCCCCACCCCTCTTCTGTCCCTGATAACATCAACATTCTGTTCTCTGCTTATTTGAATTTAACTTTCTTTTTAGATTCCACATATTAGTGAAGGGGCTTCCCTCATAGCTTAATTAGTAAAGAATTTGTCTGCAAGCAGGAGACCCTGGTTCGATTCCTGGGTTGGGAAGATCTGCTGGAGAAGGGAAAGGCTACCCACTCCAATATTCTTAAGCTTCCCTTGTGGCTTAGCAGGTAAAGAATCTGCTTGCAATGCGGGAGACCTGGGTTTGATCCTTGGGTTGGGAGGATTCCTTGGAGAAGGAAAAGGCTACCCACTCCAGTTTTCTGGTCTGGAGGATTCCATGGACTATACAGTCCATGGGGTCACAAAGAGTTGGAGATAACTGACCTACTTTCACTTTCATATTAGTGAAATCATACAGTATTTTTCTTTCTCTCTCTGGGTTATTTCATTTAGCATAATGTCCTTAATGTACTTACCTCTTTTTAGTAAGAGTTTCTATTTTTAAAGCATGTTTGAAAACACTGTCCTATGTGTAAAATTTTAACTTGCTTTTTCCATTTGTTTCTTTCTTTAAATGCAAGAACAAAGTAGATTTTTATTTCACATTATATGATTCCTAAGTAACCCATTAAGGTCTAACTGTTGTCATTTCTCTGAAGGTTACAAATGGCTTAAAGGTCCACATACTTTTTTTCCCCTTCCAGTTTTATTGCAATATCATTGACATATAGCACTGTTTAAATTTAAGGTGTGCATCATAATATGACATATATACATCATGAAATTATTACCATATAAATTTATTGAATATCCACCATCCTATGTAGATTAAAAAATTAAAAGAGAGTTCCCTAGTACCGTAGTGGTTAGAATTCCAGGCTTTCACTATTGTGACCCAGATTCAATTGCAGGTTAGAGAACTGAGATCCTGCAAGCCATGTGGTATGAGCAAAAAAAGTAAAAGTTTCATTATGATGAGAATTGTTAGGGTTTACTCTCTTAACAACTTTCATATATAACATACAGCAGGTGTTAATCATATTTATCCTGTTGTACAAGATAACATCCCTTTTTTTTGTTGTTGAGTCGCTAAGTTGTGTCCAACTCTTTGCCACTCTGTGCACTGTAGCACACCAGGCTCCCCTGTTGTTCCTTATCTCCCAGAGTTTGCTCAAACTCATGTCTATTGAGTCAGTGATGCCATCCAACCATCTCATCTTCTGTCATCTCCTTCTTCTCTTGCCCTCAGTCTTTCCTTGCATGAGAGTCTTTGCCAATCAATGAGTCTGCTCTTCGCATCAAATGGCCAGAGTATTGGAGCTTCAGCTCTAGCATCAGTCTTTCCAATGAATATTCAGGGTTGATTTTGTTTAGGATTGAATTTGATCTCCTTGCTGTCCCAAGGACTTTCAATCCAGCACCACAATTCAAAAGCATCAATTGTTTAGTGCTGTTTTTTATGGTCCAACTGTCACATCTGAACATGAATTGGAGAAGTCATAGTTTTGACTATATGGACTTTGTTGGCAAAGTAATGTCCTCGCTTTTTAATATGCTATGTTTGCTGTAGCTTTTTTTCCAAGGACAAGTGTCTTTAATTTTATGGCTTCAGTCACTGTTTGCAGTGATTTTGGAGCCCAATAAAATGAAATCTGTCACCATTTCCACTTTTCCTCCATCTGTTTGCTGTGATGTGATGGGACCAGTTTCTGTGATCTTTGTTTCTTGAATGTTGAGTTTCAAACCTGCCTTTTCAGTCTCCTCTTTCACCCTCATCAGGAGGCTCTTTAGTTCTTCTTCACTTTCTGCTATTTAAATGGTATCATCTGCTTATGTGAGGTTGTTGATAAATTTCTTGGAAATCTTGATTCCAGCTTGTGATTCATCCAACCCAGCATTTCGCATGATGTACTCTGCATTTAAGTTAAATAAGCCAGGTGACGATATATAGCCTTGACATACTCCTTTCCCAATTTTGAACCCAGTTCATTGTTCCATATCTACCTGTTGCTTTTTTATCTGCAGGACAGTAAGGGGGCACAATCACATTAAAATCAAATCCCATACCTGCTGGGTAGGCGGACCACAAACTGGAGAACAGTAATGCCAAAGAATCTCTCACAATGTTATGAAGGTTCTAGGCTCTACATCAGACTTCCCAACCTTGGGATACAGCAAAGGGACTGGGAAAGGGACTGATTCCCCAAGGAATCTGACTCTGAAGGCCAGCTAGATTTGATTATAGAACTTCCATGGGATTCAGGGAAGCAGAAACTCTTTGAGGGCACAAACAAAACCTTGTGCAGGGGGCCCAAGGGAAAGGAGCAGTGACCCCACAGGAGACTGAACTAGACCTACCTGTGTGTGTTTTAGGGTCTCTTGTGGAGTCATGGGTTAGCAGTGGCCTGCTGTGGGGACCGGGACACTGGTAGCAACAGTCCTGGAAGGCACGTGTTGGCATACGTCCTCTGGTGGTCAGCATTAGCTCTACCGTAGAGCCTGTAGACTCCAGGACTGGGTCGTCTCAGGCCAAACAACTAACAGCAAGGGCGCACTGCTCTACCTGCCAGCATACAATTGGATTAAAGATTTACTGAGCATGGCCCTGCCCATCAGAGCAAGACCCAGTTTTCCCCACAGGCAGTCCCTCCCATCTTGAAGCTTTCATAAAAAGATCTTACATTATTATTGGCTATATTCCCCACACTGTATATTTCTCATCTGTGACTTCTGTATTTTGTAACAAAGTTTATGCCTCCCAATCTCTCTCGCCTGTTTCTCTCCACCCTCTACCTACCTCCCCTCTGGCAGCCATATGCTTGTTCTCTGTTTCTGTGACTATGTTTCTGGTTGCTTGTGTGTGTTCAATTGTTCTGCTTTTTATATCCTATATAGAAGTGAAATCACTTAGTAATTTTCTTTCTCTGACATATTTTGGTTTGCATAATACCCTCTAGGTCATTCATGTTGCAAATGGAACTGTCTTGTTCTAACTTACTTTGGTTTGCATAATACCCTCTAAGTCATTCATGTTGTTGCAAAATGGCAGGATTTCCTTATTTTTTTTTAATGGCTGAGTAATATTCCTCTCTGTGTGTGTGTGTGTGTGTGTGTGTGTGTGTATTGAGCATTTAGGTTGCTTCCATAGCTTGGCCATTGTAAATAATGCTGCAGTGGCTATAGGGGTGCATATATCTTTTAGAATTAATGCTTCTGTTTTTTGGATAAATACCCAGGAATGGAGTTTCTGGATTGTATGGTGTTTCTATATTTAATTTTTTGATAAACCTCCATAGTGTTTTGCATAATGGGTGCACCAATTCACATGTCTGCCAGTAGTGCACAAGAGTTCCCTTTTCCCCACATTCTTATCAGTCCTTGCTACTTGTTGTTTCTAGGTAATAGCCATTTTGATAGGTGTGATATCTCGCCGTGCTGTTGGTGTGCACCTCCCTTCATGATTAGTGATGTTGAGCATCTCTTCATGATAATGTGCATGTTGACCATCTGTGTGCCTTCTTTAGAAAAGGTTGAGAAAGGTTCATATACGTTTAAAATTTTAAGACTGTACTGGGACAGAGGTAAATTACTCTATGAATTAAAGAACATTCTTTTTAAAACTATAATTCAGGAACTGAGCAAATGAGTATCGTTTGAGAAAGGTAGATGTCATGGATGCTTTTATAACACAGTAAAATAGCAGAAATGCATGGCACTTGTGGAGTTTGGGGGAAGTTGAAACATTGTCCATTGAGTTAAAAAGACAGACTATTTTTGGCTAACCAAAAATATTTTCATGTTAAAGATAGAACTTTTTACATGTTTTCAGTGCTTATGATTTCCTCACGGGAAGGAAATCAGGCTGCAGAAACACTAGCATATATAAAAAGCAGTGAGATAACAGTTAGGGCTTGGAGAGTGACTTGGTGAGAAGAAAGGCTACACTGAAGTTTTAATGGAAGCATTTAGTTGAAAGTATAAATGTTTAAAATATGCTGATCAAGGTAAAATATTTTTTCTGTTTCATTTATTTTCTATCTGTATAAGGTGATGGATTTGCCTTAAACTTTTATGGTAATCATTTCATAATGTATATAAATCAGAACATTATGCTGTAAACTAATTATAGTGTTATATGGCAATTATGTCTCAAACTGGAGAAGAAAAGAATTTTTAATTAAAAATGTTAATCACATCATTCATCTAGTAACACACTGCTGTATTGCTTTGTTGTTGTTGCTCAGTTGTATCTGATTCTTTGCTACCCCATAGACTGCAGCATGCCAGGCTTCCCTGTCCTTCACTCTCTCCTGGAGTTTGCTCAAACTCTTGTCCATTGAGTCAATGATGCCATCCAACCATCTTGTCCTCTGTTGCCCTCTTCTCCTGCCCTCAGTCTTTCCCATCAGCAGTGTCTTTCCCAGTGACTTGGCTCTTTCCATCAGGTGGCCAAAGTACTGGAGCTTCAGCTTCAGCATCAGTCCTTTCAATGAATATTGAAGGTTGATTTCTTTTAGGATTGGCTGGTTTGATCCTTACTGTCCAAGAGACTCTCAAGAGTCTTCCAGCACAATTCGAAAGCATCAATTCTTTGATGCTCAGCCTTCTTTATGGTCCAGTTCTCACATCTGTACATGACTACTGGAAAAAACCATAGCTTTGACTATATGGACCTTTGTTGGCAAAGTGATGTCTCTGCTTTTTAATACACTGTCTAGGTTTGTCATAGCTTTTCTTCTGAGGAGCAAGCAGAGGAAATATATTGCTATGTTATAAATTTGTTTCATCTTCTATTAATGTTTTCTTTCATTTAAAATCTTGGTTCAGTAGTTTGAAAGTGATGAAGTCATTTCCATTGTAATGAGCATTTCACATCTTTGAGAGCTGGGATATACTATTTATTGGGTATGAGAATCTGGACTCAGCCACACCTAAGTTTGAGATTCTCTGCAATTATTATATTTATGCTTGATTTTGGTCAAGATAGTCAAACTCTGCTTGCTTTAGCTTCCTCACCCATGAAATAGTGAGAGAATAATGGTACTTAAAACTGTAGAACTGCTGTAAAGATTAAATGATATAATTAATATATGTTTTAGCAACATACAAGATAACTTTGCTATATCTCCCAGTGAGATAAATGGTGAGAGGAAAGAAGTGGTAATTATTCAGCAATTACTATATTATATGACTATTGCTTTTTCATGATAGCTCATTTAATCCTTTCTCCTGTCTCATAAAATATATATTGTCCCATTTTATAAATGAGGAAATTGAAGTGTCCAGTATACTTTGTTTTGCTGTGTAAGTAACTCCTTACAAGAGCCCCTGACATCAGGCTGCTCTCTTGTGAAATTGGGGAATGATTCATAGTCTAACTTCCTGCTATGTTGGGAGGCTCCAGTTAACCGCATCACCAAGAAGAGCATGGTGCCCTGGAACTACCTTCTGGAACATAAATCTCTACACTGCTTCCTGCCAGGAGTGATAATGGCACTGCATCTCCCTGCCAGTTCTCCCCAGGAAAGTTTGTCATCAGCCTTATGAGGAACTAGAGATATAACACAAGAGTCAAATAGCCTTTTCTGGGTTCTCTGACCTTGAGCATCTCTTGCCCTGCAGCAAGGCCTGGCTCTCCTTACTCTGAACAGGGGGTACCCTGCAAGAGTTAACACTTGGGCTGAGCAGCATTCAGCATTCAACAGGAATAAACTCAACTCAGACTTGGGAAAGAGATTCACAGATGTCTGCAAAGACTTTATCCCTAAAGCAGAGTTTTGTCAGCTTTGAAAGGGTGTTTTGGAGACTTGAGTGATGGTGCATCTCTCTACCACATGTCTTAGACATTGACTTCCTGAGACTTTCTTTACAAACTAAGCTTTCCTTTCAAAAATGAAGGAGGGGAATAAACCAAACCAGTTCAGTCTTCCGAGGAGCCATGCAGTTCCAGCAAAGGCTGTGAGTGCTATGAGCAGAGACTGCAGAGATGCAGACCTCTCCATACGTGTGGAATTCTGTAGTGTTTGTCTTGTGGCTGCCTTATTTCACATGGTGTCTGTTTGTGGGCATGGTATCCTTGGAGTTCATCAATGTATATTGTATATAGCTGAATGAATTACCTTCTTTTTTAAGGCTGAGTAATGTTTCACTGTTAGTATATACCCAATTGTTTTTGCCTGTTCATCATTGGTAGATGGATGGGGTGTTTCTATATCTTGGCTCTTGTGATATGAGGTATCCAAAATAATCAAATTCAGAGAAGCAAGGGCTTTCCTTGTGGCTCAGATGGTAAAGAAACCACCTGTAATGCAGGAGACCCAGGTTTGAGCCCTAAGTTGAGAAGATCCCCTGGAGAAGAGAATGGCTACCCACCTCCATATTCTTGCTTGGAGAATTCCATGGACAGAGGAGCATGGTGGGCTTCAATCCATGAGATCACAAAGAGACACAAGTGAGTGACTGACACTTCCATGGAAGCAAAGAATATAGCAGTAGTTGCCAGGGGCTAGTGAGAGGGGGAGCTGCTTCTACTGCTGCTAAGTCACTTCAGTCATGTCCGACTCTGTGCAACCTCATAGATGGCAGCCCACCAGGCTCCTCTGTCCCTGGGATTCTCCAGGCAACAACCCTGGAGTGGGTTGCCATTTCCTTCTTCAATGCATGAAAGTGAAAAGTGAAAGTGAAGTCGCTCAGTCGTGTCCTACCCTCGGCAACCCCATGGACTGCAGCTTTCCAGGCTCCATCCATGGGATTTTCCAGGCAAGAGTACTGGAGTGGGTTGCCATTGCCTTTGAAATGGGGAGGTATTAGTCAAATGTACTGAGTTTCAGTTATGCAAGATGAGTTCTATACAATAGTGTGCCTACAGATGAGATGGTAGGTCTCATGGTAAGTGTCTCTTCTATGATTTAAAGAAAAAGAATACCCCCCCCCCTTTTTTTTGGCAGATGAAAGGTATCTAATCAGAGCAGATAAATAATCCAAGTTTTGCTTTAGGAGGACAACTTTATTGTTGTTATAGAGAACAAGTAGAAGAGGAACTCTAGTCAAGAAAAGTTAGGAAGTCATTTTTCTGGTCCTGGTGAGAAAATGAAAGTGTAGGGGAGAAGAAGGTTTTCCTGGACCCTCTTAGGGGGTCCCTGACTGCGTCTGAAAATTAAACTGAAAAAATAGATTAATAGTAGAAAAGCATGAAATCCATTTAATGTAGGTTTTATGTGACACACATCCTTCATAAGGAAATGAAGACCCAAGGAAACAGTTAAATCTGCAAATTTGTATGCTAGGCTTGATGAAAAAGTGAATAGTTGTAAGAGAATATGATAGAGAGTATGAGATACGTGTAATAAACTGGGAGGAATTTAGAAAATCCTGTTGCTAGAATTCTTCTATGTGTCCCTTTGTCTTTGGAGATAAAGATGCTCCTTTCCCCCAGGTACAGAGAGGGCATCTCTGTATCGGGGTTTTATGAGCTGTTTCAAGAGAGGTGGGCAAGGGGAATGCCAGTCACCTTCCTGCTTCTGCTGTTTTCACAGACTCCTTCAGCTTAAGATAATTAGCATACCAAGGTGCCATATTTTGGGGGTAGCGTGTTCTCAATCTCATCAAAGCCCCTAAGTAAGGGGGGTTGGAGACAACTGGGCAAATCTGGCATTTCAGAGATAAAAATCAACTGGATTCTGCTGGATGTGATTTTCTTAGAGGTCAGGAGAAGAGAAGGCTAATGCATCTTCTTTGGCCCTTTTGAGTTTGAAGAACATTCGGGATATCTAGATTTAGATGCTCAGTAGACAGCTGGAGCTGTGGGCCTAGAGGTCAGGAAGAGAGTCTTGAATGGAGCCAGCAGTTTTACAAATAAAGGATGTTAGAAATAATAGTTGAGTCCAACATGGGAAGGTCAAATTGTAAAGTAAAAAGACTAGAGACCAATATTTAGGGGTAGTTGGAAGAATTAATGTACACATTAATTAATGTACACAGTTTTATAATGTTATGATTGTGAAACAAGAGCAAAGTTAAGGGAATTTCAGGTTTCCCAAGTGGCTCAGTGGTAAAGTATCCTCCTGCCAATGCAGGAGATACAGGAGACACTGGTTCGATCCCTGGGTCAGGAAGATCCCATGGAGAAGGAAATAGCAACTCATTCCAGTATTCTTGCCTGAAGAGTCCCATGGACAGAGGAGCCTGGTGGGCTACAGACCATGAGGTCCCAAAGAGTTGGACATGACTTCGCAACTGAGCACACAGAGGGAATTTTAAGAAGTGGGCTTCCCTGGTGGTTCAGATGGTAAAGACTCCACCTGCAATGTGGGAGACTGGTTTCGATCCCTGAGTTGGGAAGATCCTCTGGAGTAAGGTATCTAATCAGAGCAGATAAATAATCCAAGTTTTGCTTTAGGAGGACAACTTTATTGTTGTTATAGAGAACAAGTAGAAGAGGAACTCTAGTCAAGAAAAGTTAGGAAGTCATTTTTCTGGTCCTGGTGAGAAAATGAAAGTGTAGGGGAGAAGAAGGTTTTCCTGGACCCTCTTAGGGGGTCCCTGACTGCGTCTGAAAATTAAACTGAAAAAATAGATTAATAGTAGAAAAGCATGAAATCCATTTAATGTAGGTTTTATGTGACACACATCCTTCATAAGGAAATGAAGACCCAAGGAAACAGTTAAATCTGCAAATTTGTATGCTAGGCTTGATGAAAAGTGAATAGTTGTAAGAGAATATGATAGAGAGTATGAGATACGTGTAATAAACTGGGAGGAATTTAGAAAATCCTGTTGCTAGAATTCTTCTATGTGTCCCTTTGTCTTTGGAGATAAAGATGCTCCTTTCCCCCAGGTACAGAGAGGGCATCTCTGTATCGGGGTTTTATGAGCTGTTTCAAGAGAGGTGGGCAAGGGGAATGCCAGTCACCTTCCTGCTTCTGCTGTTTTCACAGACTCCTTCAGCTTAAGATAATTAGCATACCAAGGTGCCATATTTTGGGGGTAGCGTGTTCTCAATCTCATCAAAGCCCCTAAGTAAGGGGGGTTGGAGACAACTGGGCAAATCTGGCATTTCAGAGATAAAAATCAACTGGATTCTGCTGGATGTGATTTTCTTAGAGGTCAGGAGAAGAGAAGGCTAATGCATCTTCTTTGGCCCTTTTGAGTTTGAAGAACATTCGGGATATCTAGATTTAGATGCTCAGTAGACAGCTGGAGCTGTGGGCCTAGAGGTCAGGAAGAGAGTCTTGAATGGAGCCAGCAGTTTTACAAATAAAGGATGTTAGAAATAATAGTTGAGTCCAACATGGGAAGGTCAAATTGTAAAGTAAAAAGACTAGAGACCAATATTTAGGGGTAGTTGGAAGAATTAATGTACACATTAATTAATGTACACAGTTTTATAATGTTATGATTGTGAAACAAGAGCAAAGTTAAGGGAATTTCAGGTTTCCCAAGTGGCTCAGTGGTAAAGTATCCTCCTGCCAATGCAGGAGATACAGGAGACACTGGTTCGATCCCTGGGTCAGGAAGATCCCATGGAGAAGGAAATAGCAACTCATTCCAGTATTCTTGCCTGAAGAGTCCCATGGACAGAGGAGCCTGGTGGGCTACAGACCATGAGGTCCCAAAGAGTTGGACATGACTTCGCAACTGAGCACACAGAGGGAATTTTAAGAAGTGGGCTTCCCTGGTGGTTCAGATGGTAAAGACTCCACCTGCAATGTGGGAGACTTGGTTTCGATCCCTGAGTTGGGAAGATCCCCTGGAGGAGGGCATGGCAGTCCACTCCAGTATTCTTGCTTGGAGAATCCCCATGGACAGAGGAGCCTGGTGGGCTATAGTCCATAGGGTCACAAAGAGTGGGATATGACGGAGAGAGTAAGCACATAGAGGTAGTCTCTGGCAACATCTGATATTTCAAAGACTCAGACAAAACGTGAGCTTGGAAAAGAAGTCATGAGGTTAAACAGGCCATTTTTAACCCAAGAGAAAGCACTTGCTGTAATGTGGTAAGATAGAATATTCTATATTGAAATGAGGGTGTGGGTGAAGACAGAGACTCTTAGGAAGAAGTAGATTTCTTTGACAGACAGGACTAAGATTTATGGTGTCCTAGAGCGAGGAAAATTTACAGAAAACAGAAGCTCAGGACCAACTACAGCAGATCTAGAAACATTTTCTCCTGTTATTCATACCTAGTATAATTTGTGCATGTACATCTGCTGAAATGTATAAATCCCTTCAGTTTTACCTGACTCCTGTTTTTTTCTCCTGTATAATTGGATTTTGTTAAGATCTTTCTATGCCTAGGAGTTTTGTTTTGTTTTGCTTTTGGGGCATAAACTTCAATTCAGCAGTTTTGGAATTACATGGATAATCATTTCAAGCATGTGCTTGCTCACAAAGCACTTCACGCTAGCTGTACTTCACGGTTTGAAAAACTTTGCACCTAGCCCTTGCTTAAGGAAGCATTTTTGTAAAGTTTTAAATGTAATTAAGAGTGATGTTATACTGTTTTAAATTCAATTTTTTTTTCTTTCTACATTGTGACTCTGCATTATGCTTTTAACGATACTATACTATTGAACATGAGATGGAAAAATGTGTTTCTATAAAGCAGTGTCCTCTCCCAAACCCAGCCCTTTCCTTCCCAGTAGAAGTAAGCATCACTGTTCTGATTTTTGTATAGTCTTTTCCTTGCTTTTTAAAATTGTTTTATCACTTAGGTGTACATCCCTAAATATTATAATTTATTTTACTTTTTAAAAAATGCATGTTTTAAAATGTTTTCCTATTCTCTGTATTTCCCCAAATCTAGTAATTGGATTGAGAGACTTAGTTTTCGGGCTCCCTCTCACTTTACTTTTTTATTTTTTTTGGACAAATTTAATTCTTAGGTAGTACAGTGTTATTCCTCAGCAGACACACAATTCTGTTTTTGAGATGATTGTAGCGGTCGATGAAAAATGCCTGTTCCTATGATTTCTGCATTTATTTGTTGGAATTCTATAAAGAAAAAGTTACCCTTCTTTATTATTTGGTTACCAGTGGTACAATTAGTATAGAAAGAGCAGTGTGCTTACTTGATTTTTTTTAAATTTACCACTGTTCAAAATCTTAATAAGCTGGCTCTACATATCTTCCTAAGGTTTGATATATATATATATGTTTACATATATATATATATATATGAATGTTATATATGATATATATAAATGATATATATGTTAACATACATGATATATGTTATACATGTTAACATATATGATATATATGTTATATGTTATATATGTTAACATATATGTGATATATATGTTATATATGTTATAAATGATATATATATATAAAAATGTTTACATCTTTCTATTTATATATAGATATATCACCTAATGGCTTTGTACTGGTATTTCAAATGCAGTGAAAACTCAGAATTGGAGGATGTTTATTTAAATTCTGTCTCACAGCGCATCTTTATCCCATTCCTACAAGTTCTTAAGGATTTAAGAAAGCTGGGAATGAGAGAATTAGTATATCATACAAAGTATATTCACAAAACATTCTTGTAGTAACTACCAGTAACATGATTAGTGAAAGGAATTGGAACAGTCACTCTTTTCTGTTCCCACTAGTTCTTGCTTTTACAGTTGTCCTGTTTCTACTCCATCAGGAGCATATGGCACTTCTTTAAATAGAACTCTTCCCTCTCTACCCTTGTCAGCTAGCAAGAGTTTGAGTAGATTAAGATCTTAGAATTAGGCTTTTGTGATTCTATTACTGTTGCAACAAACCTTTTTTTTACAGCTATGCCTATGAAAGAAAATAATAAAGGGAACCAAATCTGTGTTGACAGAGGAATAATGCTTCAAAAGAATGTTACATTAGGTAACTGTAGATATAGCACTATTGTTGATTATTTAAATTTTTTATATGTTGAATTTTCCCTAAATGTAACTTTTACATCCTTTTTTGTTTGTTTTATGTTGTGGCTAGTAGAACGCTCCCATATGCCAGTAGAAAAAAATATCACTTTAGAAAGACCTTCTAATGTAGAACTCACATGCCAATTCACACCACCTGGAAATTTGAATTCAGTAAATGTGACTTGGAAAAAAGGTGATAAGCTACTTGAGGATAATTATCTCGTCAATACAACGGGAAATATCCTGTATACCCAATATAGGTGAGTATACAAAATTGTAACCTGTGTGGCTAGATGAAATCAGTTAAATTCTAGATACTTTTGCTGACTGAGCATTCTTTCTTTTGCTGTCACTGGAATGTTATGCTAATACTCTAATTTGCACATTTACAGAATTGTTTCTGTTTTAAAATTTTGGTTAATGGCTGAGTCTTTTTGTTTTCATTAAGAAGCATTTTTGAGAACTAAGCCTGTATTAATAACACAAATGATCTTTAGGGTCGCCGTCATTAACAGCAAACAGATGGGAAGCTATTCTTGTTTCTTCGGCGAGAAAAAGCAACAAAGGGGCACATTTAATTTGAAAGGTCAGTACTAATCATTTATAGAGTAATAACTTTAAGAAATCTAGCATTATCCTCATAGAATTCCGAACCCTCAAATTTTAAAATGATTATTACAATACTAAGAAACTCATCATATGGTTTCCGTGGTGATGTTGAAAATGGAGTTTCCTAGTGCCTTCCCAGTTGAAAATACAGGTTTTAGTTTGAAAGACCAGGCTGCCAGGTTATTTCTACATTTCTTGTAGCACTCTTTTGAATTTATTTATTTATTTAGCTCTATAAACTCAGAGCTTTCATAATATTCTTCTGGGTGTCTGAGTTATTGCACTCCTAACCTGTGAGGTTACGCTTTTGTTTTTCTGTATCACTGGCTCTAGGACTTGAGATTTTAAGGACCTATAAAATTTAAAAATAACATGGGGATGCACAGAGGTTGCCTGCTTTTGATTTAATCAAATGAGGCCAAACCCTAGAGCGTAATCCACAGCTCTCCTCCATGGGGGGGAAAAACACACACACACACACACACACACACAAGTCAAAGTATTTTACTCTTACCATTAAACCAAAACTTTAAAGGTCTTAATCTCATAATATAGACTAGTTGTTCAAGTTGGGTAATTATCTTCACAAAAAAATCATATTTTATGATATTAACAGCTTAGTGAATGTCACTGTCCCTGATGGTAATTGGGAAATGCAGTCTGCTGCCATGCTTTGGCTTTGTTTCATGTTAATTTCCCAGGGCACGTGAGAAATACTTTTTTTTGCGTTTCCTAAAGATTGTGAAATCTGGCTAGCTGCTCTGACAAAATATACTGTCCCCAGAGTCCCATCAATAGCAGGATGGCCTTCTCCATCATTGCCATTTCAGATCATTCCCTCATTCATGCCTCCCTGTAGTCCCTTTGCACGCGGACTCATTTCCTTCAGGTGGTTTTGTATATGTTCCTACTGAATAAATATAATAAATCCTGTATTTATGCACTTCGGTCTTTGCAAAGGCAGAATCTGTTATCATCTTTTGATTATTTTGATCATGTATGTTCTCTTTAACCGTCTTTCCTCCATTTGCCTAATTTAACCTAGTGAATGTTAGATACGTTGTGTAAATTTCCTTCCCTTATTTCTTTTCTTCCCTTCTCTTTTCCTTTTCCTTTCTTTCCCCAGTCTTTTTCTCTGCCCCCTGCAACCATTCTAATTAGCTAACAGATACTAAACATGTAGACACACACACAACCCTAGTAAACAATTTATTGTGTCTCCTTTAAATGCATAAAGAAAGGCTAGAGGTCTTGAGGAAATGCCTATCAAATCTTGAGGCTCAAATGCCTCCAGGAGATTCAACTTAAACAATTGCTTTTTCTTTTCTTCTAAACAGTACTGTTTTCTAGAAGCATGTACTGTCATACCTGTTCAAAGTTTAAATATTAAATTCATTTTTTCTTATTAGCACTCATAATAAATTACTTATATTACTACTTGGAACTGATCCTCTAATGTGAAGAGAAGCATTTTCATTTTCAATGTACATGTTTTGGGGACTTCACTGGTGGCTTAGACAGTAAAGAATATGCCTGCAATGCAGAAGACCCTGGTTTGATCCCAGGGTTGGGAAGATCCCCTGGAGAAGAGAATGGCTACCCACTCCAGTATTCTTGCCTGGAGAATTCCACGCACAGAGGAGCCTGGTAGGCTACAGTCTATGGGGTAGCAAAGAGTCAGACACGACTGAGTGACTAACACTTTAATAAAGTTAGTGCCAGTCTTAAAGAAGGCCTCTTGATTTATATCTATTTTGAGTAACTAGGTTGATGCTGGCTTTTGTTAGAAGCACATACACAAGGTCTAGGTTTGAAATCAAGTGCTTGAGGAATACAAAGAGCCGCTGAATACTTACTTTTTTGCTTTTGATAGTTTTCTTGAAACAGTTTATTTTCAGTTTATTAGTTTTAAATGCCCACTTAACAGTATAACTTTTAAGTGTGTCCTATATCTTAAAGATTCTATGTAACTAATAATTTGGGCCCTTCCAGATTCTTGTTGATAAAATAATTCTGTTTATTTAAGGTGACTATTACTTGGAGGAATTATTTGAGTATAATTTAATGGCATCTGCAGAATAATTCATATTTTAGTTGTTTAGATCTTGTAAGACTTCTAGACTAGTGTATATTCTTACAAATATTCTGTATTACTATTTTTCCATGTGGATTACTTATGACTTTTCCTAAGAAAGGTTATCTTTTCAATTGAGTATAGATGAAAAGCTCATTTTTCCAAACTCTATTTGAGCCTATTTTATCCTCTAATTGACACCTCCCTCTCCCAAATTCTGCTATTGACTACATGAGTCAACTGGAGTGTGTGCGCCTGAGACCTCCAAACAGTTTATCATTAAAGTCCCTCTTTCTCCTTTTATGGGAATTGCTTGATTTATTGCTGTTGTTTTCCAGTCAGTAAGTCGTGTCCAACTCTTTGTGACCCCACAGGCTGCAGCACACCAGGCTCTTTTGTCCTCCACTGTCTCCTGGAGTTTGGTCAAATTCATGTACATTGAGTTGGTGATGCTATCTCACCATCTCACCTCCGTTGCTTCCTTGTCCTTTTGCCTTCAGTCTTTCTAAGCATCAAGGTCTTTTCCAATTAAAATTAGTAATTTCTGCTAAGGCCCACTTGACTTCAGACTCCAGGATGTCAGGCTCTAGGGGCGTGACTATACCATCCTGGTTATCTGGATCATTAAGACCTTATCTGTATAGTTCTTTTGTGTATTCTTGCCACCTGTTCTTAATCTTTTTTGTTTTGTTAGGTTCTTACTGTCTCTGTCCTTTATCGTGCCCATGCTTGGATGAAATGTTCCCTTGAGATTTCTGATTCTCTTGAAGAGGGATCTCCCATCTTTCCCATTCTACTGTTTTCATCTGTTTCTTTGCATTGTTCATTTAAGAAGGCCTTATTTTCCTTGCTGTTCTTTGGAACTCTGCATTCAGATGGATGTATCTTTGACCTTGCTCCTTTGCCTTTCACTTCTCTTCTTTCCTCAGCTATTTGCCAGGCCTCCTCAGACAGCCATTTTGCCTTTTTGCATTTCTTTTTCTTTGGGAAGGTTTTGGTCACTGCCTTCTGTACAGTGTTACAAACCTCCATCCATAGTTCTTCAGGCTTTCTGTCTACCAGATCTAATCCCTTGAACCTATTTGTCACCTCCACTATATAGTCATAGGGATTTGATTTAGCTCATCCCTGAATGGCCTAGTGTTTCTGCATACTTTCTTCTATTTAAGCCTGAATTTTTCAATAAGGAGCTCATGATCTGAGCCACAGTCAGCTCTGAGTCTTGTTTTTACTAACTCTATAGATCTTCTCCATCTTTGACTGTACTACAAGATCTGAACATCCCTGATTAGTATGTTGTGAAAAAAACATGCTGACTTTGTGTGTTTGTCTGTTGGTGACAGTACAGGGAGAAAGCAAAGGTCACACCTGAAGCTTGCAACTGCTAACATGTCAGTGGTTACCTTTCACCAACTGCTAATATGTCAGTGATTACCTTGCAGCCGCTAATATGTAAGTGATGGTCTACCATATTTTTCAGTAGAAGGTGAAATTTCTAAAGTGGATACTGAAAACTTCCATAATAACAATCAGTGTTAAAATCTCAGTACCAAGATGCAGAAATTTTGTTGGTAAAGAATAAGTAATAGGACAAAGAACTTAGAAGACACAGTGAAGTTTTGATAGTACCAAGAAACCTCTCTTCTCCCTCATATGGGAGCATCCAACAAGTCAAAGAAGGGAAGAACAGAATAATAGAAACAGTTGGAACTTCAGCTTCAAAGTGTATTGATAGAAGTGTATAGTGTATTAATAGAATGCTAGTTAGCAGGCTTTGACTACATGGGAGAATCTTTTTCTAATTCAATAACACCTAAACATCCTCGAGCCAAAAGTGACACAGGCTGATGTTTTATAGTTCACAGATATGCAAATAGAAATCTCTAAGCTTACAACTCCATAGGGCTTTCACTTCCACTAAGGAGTTCCTAGACCTTACCTTCCTTGACACGTCTGAATCAGCAAATTTACTGTCTTAAAACTTGAATTCTTTGAACCGAACGAATGTGTGTCCTACTTTATCCAGAGTTCCATAAAGCCAACAGGACACATTAGAATGCTCTAACACTGCCCTTCTATTTATAAATATTTCTAAACATAAGCAGAAACCCAGAACCAGCTGTTACCTCTGGAGAAGTCTGAACAAATCAGTGTTCCCTGAGTATAGTGCCTTTTCTAATTTGGATGCATATCACTCTTATCAGCCAAAGAAAGCATACCAGAGCAGTGATTAATGTCATTTGGCTTTTAGTTTAGGGTATCATCAAGGAAACAGAAGAGATGCAAAGAATATAGAATGTGAGTTTTGTTTCCCTGTGGTATCCCTCAGTCACTGTCAGTTATCTGCAGTTAACATTAACCTCCGAGAAGGCGATGGCACCCCACTCCACTACTCTTGCCTGGAAAATCCCATGGAGGGAGGAGCCTGGTAGGCTGCAGCCCATGGGGTCACGAAGAGTCGGATACAACTGAGCGACTTCACTTTCATGCATTGGAGAAGGAAATGGCAACCCACTCCAGTGTTCTTGCCTGGAGAATCCCAGGGACAGGGGAGCCTGGTGGGCTGCCCTCTTTGGGGTCACACAGAGTCGGACACAACTGAATCGACTTAGCAGCAGCAGCAGCAGCAGCATTTAACCTGGGATCCTTTCATAGCATTCCCATGTGTTCCTCACTCAAACCTCATAAAATACCCCCAGGATTTTCTTGAAAAGCATGCTTCAGCTACCAGCTGTGCCTCCCAAGCCTGTGCCTCTTAGAGGCTCACTGCAGACCAGTGTATCTTCTGCCGTCTCAAATATTACCTATCTTCCACTTTTGATTCTTAGCTTGTGGGTGAATTTCAATATTTTGATCATATTTCAACACACATTCTCATGCTGAAGCATGGCCTGATTAATTTCTAAAAAGAAGCACGCTGAAGTTGAGAAGCAGGATAGGTGTCTGGGAGATCCACAAGCTGGGAAAGCAGAAATTGTGCCCTTATCTGGTGCTCAACCAAACCAGTTTCACAGTCTATCTTCAAAGCAGTACTTATTTTAAGATGAGCCTAGCCTGGCTCTAGAAACAACTGTATCAGAGCTACACTATGAAAAAGCAGTGCCAAATATGTACATGTTGTACCTCTCCAAGTGGAACTCAAGAAGGGTGGCTCTGTTCCATCTGAGGTTTGGAAGGAAACTTGTGTCTTCAGAAAAGAATCCATGTGTTAGCCAAGCTCAAAACTACTTAATCTGCAGGTATTTAGTTGCATAGTCACTCAGTCGTGTCTGATTCCTTGCAATTCCATGGACTGTAGCCTGCCAGGTTCCTCTCCATGGGATTTTCCAGCAACAATACTGGAGTGGGTTGCCATTTTCTTCTCCAAGGAATCTTACCGACCCAGGGATTGAACCCATGTCTCCTGCACTGGCAGGCAGATTCTTTTACCCTCAGCCACCAGGGAAGCCAGCCTTTTAACTGAAGTCTCTCCAAAAGCAGAGTTGATCTTTCCAGGTAGGACTTTATCCCTCAAAGTGCTTCTGTGTTCTCATACTCCATTTAGTAGTAAAGCCACGTCGGCTCTTGGGAATATTGGAATGGAGTCCGATTAGAAGGTGCTACTGAGTTGATAGTGTTTTGTCAGGAGATCCAAGAATAACTCCATTCTTACCTGCTGCCGTCATTCCTCTTCACAACAAAATCTCAAACATGGAAATACACACAGAAAAGAGACACCAAAGAAAAATAACATCTCATTATCAGCCAGACTTGGCTACAAACCTTGCTGAAATCCTTGGGCGGCTTTCTTCTCACATAGGTCTTACTAACCTTAAAGCCGAGTCACCTATGCTTTCACAGTCCAAGGTCAACTTGGTACTTATTTCCCCAAACAAGAGGAGAGACCCTCCCAAAGCAGAAAAAAACATGCTGAGTATGAGGCTGAGTTATTTATACCTCCAGATTCCTAGCTCTAGAAAACAAGGCCCAGTCTGTGCCCTGGAATATGACCCATCCAGGAGTCACCCACCCCCAGCCCCTGCCCAGGACTGAAAAACTGGAGGGTTGAATGAGAGTAGGGAATTTAATACTGAGGTCACCAGGGAATTCAGTCCAGCCCCTCCCCAGACTTCTATTGTCTTCTTCTCCAGTGCCTCCTGAGGAAACTGGCTCTACCGTAAGAAAAAGGAAACAAAATATGTTCAGTGGTTCAAGCTAAATTAAACCTTTTAACATTGTGACGTTTAAAGTTACTGTCTTATTTTTAAGGAACTTAAAATACAGTTCTCATGTTCATGTCAGTATGTATAGTCAGTCTTCTCTTGGGTGCCAGTTTTGCTCCTGGTTTTCTTGTGTGGGTTCTTCTATTAGAGGCTGTCTGGATCTACAAATGGCACCAAAGGGGTAGCCCAAGACTGAGGAAATTGAACTGGATTAAAAAAAATAACTTGATCTAGTAAGAACACTTACGTGAGAGATACCCTCTTTACTTTTATTATAAAAAGACACGTGTATAGTATTTAAAAATTTAGCTCACGGTATCAAAGTATTACTTGCTTTATTCTGCCTTGTTAAATTCAGTATGTGTTGAATGGGCCATTTCCTTTATATTCTTAGGTTTTATAATAATATGTAAAGTTATTATTCCATTTATTCTTTCTGCTCCATATACGGCATAGTTCTGGAAACAACAATTTCTTTTTAACTTTTAGCCAATTTCATTTCTTGTTATGGTAAGGAGAGGTAATTAGGTCCCCTGATTTAAATTGTTCTAATTTATACTTAAATTGTAATTCTTAAACAAACAAACTCTTATTCATCTGTGTTAGCCAAGGACTTGAATGAGTTTTTTAAGCAGTAGAATTTGTTTTACAAGTTCACAGCAAACTTTTAAAATATATATATTATTAAAGGATGAATTGGTACCACCACCAGCATCTCAAATCTACTGTTTCTTCATTCTTCTGGGCATTGTCCCCTGTGAATTCATTTTTTTTTATATCATTTTAATCCCTTTTAATCACTTTTCTCAGATGAGCTGGGTGTTCTGTAAAAGACTCAGTTTGGATGCTTTTCCTCATTCAAGGGTGTTTTTATACATTCTTAAAGTTCTGAAATGAATTCAGATGAATTTCCGGTTCTCTTTTCATTCTGTGTTTGATTTCTTCTGTCTTCCACATGGCCTAGAAATCATTCCTGCACATGCTAATGTTCCACGCCATTAAGCTGGCTAATGGAGGAAGGCCATGGGCGTTATAAATTATAAGAAAGCTCTATTAAGAAGAGCTGTACCAGTACCTGGACACAACAAAAGTTTGAATTTTGTGGTGTTCACTCTACACCAAGGTCTTTTCTGGTGGCTCAGTGGTAAAGAATCTGCCTGCCAGTGCAGGAGCGTGGATTTGATCCCTGGGTCAGCAAGATCCCTTGGAGAAGGAAATGGAAACCCACTCCAATTATTGTTGCTTGAGAAATCCCATGGACATAGGAGCCTGGGGGGCTACATTCCATGAAGTTGCAAAAGAGTTGGACACGACTTAGCAACTAAAGCACAACAACTGCCCTACACCAAGCAATGTTATATATCGTGTTCCTGTATTTAGTTCTTTACGTAACACTGTAGGGGAGGGTATGATCCACCTATGTCCTCAACACTACTAACCTTGAAACTGTAATTCTAACTCAGATATTTCCTGGACCTAAATCTAATGTTTGTCACATCACCGTCACATTGTGCTGACTAATTCAAGCACTCATGATCTGATCTTTGAAATGGACAAACAATGACCACATTTTCCTTAAAGTCCCTCAGCCTCATGGTGACCAAAAGGGAATATGGGACACTAGGAGGCTCTCAGGAGGAGTGCTCAGAATATTCTCTGGCAAGGTCAGCTCGCCAGTTTCTTGTGACTGGGATGACCTCAGTCACAACAGTCACATGAGTTTCACGTCTCTCCTTCCTCAGGAGCGCCCTAGTGGTACCTTACTAGGTGCTCATAAACTGTTAGTGGGGGTGATTATAAATTATGATTGGCAGTTCACACATGTAGTTAATGTAAAATTGTACATCATTCCAAAACAGGTTTCCTTGGTTATAATAGGTATAGTAATCATTGACTTACAGATTGCTCTGCCATCTTAAGATTTCTGGAACATTTGCACTGGTGATATATCTTTCTCATTTTATCTCTTTATTTTTAGCAGTACCTCATTCAACACAATGCTGGGCAGATTTACTGATGAAGGAGAGTGATGTGTGCAATTGTATTTAGCCCCATGTGAAACCATAAGGAAAATGGAAGACTTCCCACACTCATCACAATAATGTTAATCACCTAAAGACAAACTGTGAAGAAATCCAACCCTATTTTTATCCCCTATACAAGTGGTTATGTGGAGGAATGTGTGTGTGTGTGTGTTAGTTGTTCAGTTGTGTCTGACTCTTTGCAACCCCATAGACTGTAGCCCTCTAGGCTTCCCTGTCCATGGAATTCTCTAGGCAAGAATGCTTCAGTGGGTTGGCGTTCCCTTCTCCCGGGGATTGTCCCAATTCAGGGATCGAACCCTGGTCTCCTGCCCTGCAGGCAGATTCTTTACCATCTGAGCCACCAGGGAAGCCCATACAAGTGGATATAGAAGTCAGAATTTATTTTCCAGTTATGATTATTTTGCCCTTCCTCGTCGTTATAATTCACATATCCATAAAATACTCAGTTATCTTTGGGTAGTAGAAAGCCAAGAGCATTTAGAAAATGTATTTAATCTGGAAACCTAATTTTAGCAACTAAAATTGATCTTTCCATTTTCCACCCTGACCCTCCCCAAGATAAAATATAAAAATAGGATAACAAATGAATAGCAAATAATATCTATAAAATTTGTCAATATAATATTATTAAAATGTACACATAATGTCAAACACTTTCTGCTAGCAAACCAACAAAAAGGAAAACCAAAACACAAAATCTGCTAAAATTAGTAAAAGAAAAAACATCAACAAAAGTCATCTTTGTTGATAAGTTTCTGTCTCCAGTATAAGTGTATATTCTCTAATATATCCCTTGAGGTCCATCAGAAGGAATTGATTTCATCATGGAGGCTACTGGTTGACCTTTATTGCTTTGCTTATGTTGTTCTGTTTTAATTTTCTTACCAAATTATTCTGGAGAAGGAAATGGCAACCAACTCCAGTATTGCCTGGAGAATGCCATGGACAGAGAAGCCTGGAGGGCTAGAGTTCATAGGGTTGCAAAGAGTCGGGCACGACTGAAGTGACTTAGCACACACATACCAAATTATTCATAGCCTTAAAACTTAATTTTTCTAAATTTAGTACTCAATTTGTCTGTTACTAATGGCATCCGCTTCTAACTTTATGAAATAGATTATCACAGTGACTATCAGTTTTTTGTTTTTGTTTTGTTTTTTAACAAAACCACATGAAAGAAGTTTTCATCTCATTTTCCTTCTTTTCTCTCTTAAATTTCCTTTGTTCATTTCGTATCTTCTCACCTTCTCCAACCCTTTTCAGAAATTTGTATGAACTAAGAATTTTAAATCCTAAAAATTTTGTCTCCTTACTTAAGTGCCATCTAAGGGTAAATTTTAAGAGAAATATTTGTTCTAAAGTAATTTAGTAGGTGGGATGAAAAAATAGACTTGAAAAACATGAAGTTTCTTTTGTATCCAAAGTATGTAACAGTTTATTACAGTATTTATAACTGTTATTAGGCTGATAATAGAAGACCTCTCTTCTCTTTCTATACTACTGACAATTACATTGCACTACCTATCTATTATAGTGGTCCATGCTAACTACTGTACATTCATTCATTTTATATAGAACCAAAACAACAGAAAGAAAATCATATATAAGTGAAAAAATAAAAGGATAAATTATATTCAACTTGAATACATCCTGCCATTCAGACTTTTTATTAATATGCATATTTCTACATTTTCCTTAGTTCCTGAAATTAATGGAAAAAACAAACCACTGATCACTTACGTGGGGGATTCAGTTGTCTTGATGTGTAAATGTCAAGACTGTCTTCCTTTAAATTGGACCTGGTACAGTGGCAATGGGAGTGTACAGGTAAGATAATATTTCTTTTACTTATAAAATAAACACATTTATTTGATTAGTAATAAGATTGTATTATACTCAAAGTTCTTAGGACTATTTCTTCTCTTATCTTGTTCTTAAATACATGATCATGGAGAAAGATCGGTGATGAATGGAGTTGTTTGATGTTTTTAGCACTTTACATTATACATCTGGATACTCCCAATGTTTCATTAGTTGGTACTTTGTTTTACATTTAGCAACTTATTTAAATTCACTGAAAGTTACAATTCATTTTTAGTTGATAAGCTTAGGTATAATCCCAATAAAAATGATTTTTTTCTTATCATTTCATGAAAGTAACTTGAAAAAAAGGAAGTTACCTTTTCTTGCTTCTGTCTCTGGAAACATTTGTGATGGAATGCACTATAGTGCCACTATTAAAGGAAAGAATGAAAATTAGGTAACTTAAACTTAGGTTTTGGGTTCTTTTAGTGTCATTGACCGCTTTTATACCTCCAGGGACCTAGGGGAAGCCAGATACTTTAAATTCCTACTAAAAAATGAATGGCTTTTCAAAGACCTGATATTAAGAAAAACATGCTGCTGCTGACAAGTGCTCAGTCCTGTCTGACTTTTTGCACCCTCATAGACCGTAGCCCGCCAGACTCCTCTGTCCATGGGATTCTCCAGGCAAGAATACTAGAGTGGGGTGCCATGCCCTCTCCAGGGGATCTTTCCACCCAGGAATTGGATCCAGGTCGCCTGCATTCCAGGCATATTCTTTACCATCTGAACCACCAAGGAAGCCCAAGAATACTGGAGTAGCCTATCCCTTCTCCAGGGGAACTTCTGGACCTAGGAAATGAACCAGGGTCTCCTGCATTGCAGGTGGATTCTTTACCAGCTAAGCTACCTGGAAAGCCCACATATGTCATACTGGACAAAAAATAGCCAAATCTAATTAGATTGAACTTTAGAGTACGATCTGTGCTTCTTTCCATTTTACTAAGTGTCTCTCAGTTTAGCCCCAAGCATGGATCATCATATTAGGATATAAGAAAAGTGCAGCAAAGAGGGTACAAGTCAAAACTTTAGGTCAAGTGTTTTTTAAAAATGTACATGAACCATCTGCATTAGACTCAACCTGGGGTGCCTACTAAACATGAGGTGCTTTGAATTATCAGCCCTGAGTTAGAGAGTACCTTTGTAACAAGATCACAGGCAATGCCGTGCACAGAGAGCCTGTTGATATAACTTTTTTGGCAAATAATAAACTCACAGTTCTTCATCAGATAATCTCCAAGAATACTTGTATTCAGATTAGCATTTATTGATCACTGCAGTTGAATGATAGAGCAATGAAGGCAGCAAATGGCCTACGAATAAAATTTAATTTAAATAGATTAAATAAATCAGCCCCCAAATAGCTTGGTATAGATCTTAAAAGACTGAAGAAAACCCAGTGAATTCCAGAAACTGACTTGATTAAAAGAGAAATTCAGCTTTGAAAGGACAGAAAGTATACAGACCACCTTGCTTACCAGGCTCAAGTCCTTCTACATCAGCTTCAAGGGCCTGACGATGTCAGTTCCAGTCTGAGGAACTCCCAGTATCAAGAACCAGGGAGCTTCCTTAATAGGAATGATTAGTTTAATAGCTTTTATTAACTTAATAGTTGATTTAATGAATGTATGCCTGCATTTGTGAAGGAGGACGTACTTTGAACAACTAGTCAGGTATTCTAACATGAAACCTAGATGGATGGTTTCAATCCATCCTCCTGCTTTCAGTCTTTCCCAGCGTCAGGGTCTTTGAATTGAGTCAGTTCTTTGCATCAAGTGGCCAAAGTATTGGAATTTCAGCTTCAGCATCAGTTCTTTCAATGACTGTTCAGGACCTATCTCCTTTAGGATGGACGGGTTGAATCTGCTTGCAGTCCAAAAGGGTCTCTCAAGTGTCTTCTCCAATACCGCAGTTCAAAAGCATCAATTCTTTGGTGCTCGGCTTTCTTTATAGTCCAACTCTAATATCCATACACAGCTACTGGAAAAACCATAGCTTTGACTAAATGGACCATTGTTGGCAAAGTAATGTCTCTGCTTTTTAATATGCTGTGTAGGTTGTTCATAGCTTTTCTTCCAAGGAGCAAGCATCTTTAATTTCATGGCTGCAGTCAACATTGGCAGTGATTTTGGAGTCCCCCTCAAAATAAAGTCTGTCACTGTTTGCATTATTTCCCCATCTGTTTGCCATGAAGTGATGGGACTGGATGCCATGATCTTAGTTTTCTGAATGTTGAGCTTGAAGCTAACTTTTTTACTCCTCTTTTACTTTATCAAGAGGCTCTTTAGTTCTTCTTTACTTTCTGCCATAAGGGTGGTGTTATCTGCATATCTCAGGTTGTAGATATTTCTCCCAGCAATCTTAATTCGAGCTTGTGCTTCATCCAGTCCAGCATTTCTCATGATGTACTCTGCATATAATTTAAACAAGTAGGGTGACAATATACAGCCTTGATGTACTCCTTCCCTGATTTAGAGCCAGTCTGTTGTTCCATGTCTGGTTCTAGCACTTTCTTCTTAACCTGCATACATGTTTCTCAAGAGCAGGTGAGGTGGTCTGGTATTCTCATCTCTTGAAGAATTTTTCACAGGTTGTTGTGATCCACACAGTCAAAGGCTTTGGCATAGTCAATAAAGCAGAAGTAGATGTTTTTCTGGAACTCCCTTGCTTTTTTTATGATCCAGTGGATATTGGCAATTTGATCTCTGGTTCTTCTGCCTTTTCTAAATCCAGCTTGAACAATGATAAGTTCACAGTTAATGTATTGTTGAAGCCTGATTTGGAGAATTTTGAGCATTACTTTGCCTGTGTGTGAGATGAGTGCAATTGTGTGGTAGTTTGAGCATTCTTTCACATTGCCTTTCTTTGGGATTGGAATGAAAACTGACCTTTTCTAGTCCTGTGGCCACTGCTGAGTTTTCCAAATTTGCTGGCATATTGAGTGCAGCATTTTCACAGCATCATCTTTTAAGATTTGAAATAGATCAACTGGAATTCCTTCACCTCCACTAGCTTTGTTCTAGTGATGCTTCCTAATGACCCTTGACTTTGCATTCGAGGATTTCTGGCTCTAGGTGAGTGATCACACTATCCTGGTTATCTGGGTCATGAATATCTTTTTTGCATAGTTCTTCTGCATATTCTTTCCACCTCTTCTTAATATCTTCTGCTTCTGTTAGGTCCATACCTTTTCTGTCCTTTATTGTGCCCATCTTTGCAAGAAATGTTCTCTTGGCATCTCTAATTTTCTTGAACAGATCTCTTGTCTTTCCCATTCTATTGTTTCCCTCTGTTTCTTTACATTGATCGCTGAGGAAGGCTTTCTTATCCTTCATTGCTATTTGGAACTCTGCATTCCAGTGGGTATATGTTTCCTTTTCTCCTTTGCTTTTAGCTTCTCTTCTTTTTACAGCTATTTTTAAGCCCTCTTCAGCCAACCATTTTGCCTTTTTGCATTTCTTATTCTTGGGGATAGTCTTGACCACTGCCTCCTGTACAGTGTCATGAACCTCCATCCATAGTTCTTCAGGCACTCTGTCTATCAGATCTAATACCTTAAATCTATTTGTCACTTCCACTGTATAACTGTAAGGGATTTGATTCAGGTCATACCTGAATGGTCTAGTGGTTTTCCCTGCTTTCTTCAATTTAAGTATGAATTTGGCAATAAGGAGTTCATGATCTGAGTCACAGTCAGCTCCTGGTCTTGTTTTTGCTGACTGTTATCTTGGGTGGTCCTGCACAGCATCGCTCATAGTTTCATTGAGTTAGACAAGGCTGTTATGTATAACTTTTCACAAATGTCAATATGCCCTTTTGCTACTAAGCTGTTTTCTTGGTAATGTCTTGTAGCTTTCACTCAAAACTAGATCACTCAGGACATATTTTTTTAATGGAATATGACAGGAATGGATTTTAATGTCTCCTTATATTAGGTTCCTATTGGCGTTCCAGTGAATGATAAGTATGTGATCAGTGGAAAACATGCTAATGAAACAAGGCTGAAGATAACGCAACTTTCGGAGGATGATCAGGGAACTTACTGGTGCCATGCAATATTCGAGTTAGGGGAGAGTGAAGGACACGTTAAGCTCGTCGTGCTCAGCTATTTGGTACCTCTTAAAGCATTTTGTGGAATAGCTGCTGAGGTTGTTCTCTTAGTGGCTATTATTCTGCTTTTTGAAATGTATACTCAAAAGAAAAATAAGCCCTCAGGTAAGATTTCTTTTTTTAGATAGCATTCTCATGTTATGACTTACTACATTACAGTGGCTTTAGAGTTTTGGGGAAAAAAACCTAACTTTTGTTATTTGTAGTGGCATTTACATTGGTATCAGTGATGACTGTGAGCCAGGAGCTTATACTGATGGACTTCTTTTTTCAACTCCCTAAGAAGCTTTAGTGCTAAATTATGACTTTTATCCCCCTTTCTTTGGTGTTGGAGAATGCAATGGCACTCCACTCCAGTACTCTTGCTTGGAAAATCCTGGTACCAACACACCAATTAAGTGATAACATGCTTTGGTACTAGAATATTAGAAAAATTCTGTGGTAACTTAATAGAAAAGATCTCAAAGATAAACAGTTATTCTTTCACTTAGATAACTCATTTTTAAAATGTTTTATCAAACATTTTTGAATTCTCATAAAAGAGACATTGCCTGCCAGATCTGTTTCCATAGCCTGTTCCTAATGGTTTACAGACTGAGAAACCACTGCCCCCTAGGAAAATTGTTCTTGCATTCTGTATTTTTTCCTATTTTGTGCTGCTTGGTAACTTTAATAGTTACAGGTCAGTCAGTCCTGTTTTTGATGATCCCAGGCACTAGATGAGGCTTGATCAATTTTTGTCAGTTACGCCTCAGCATGTTCCTTGCGTTTAGCCATGTCTGACGCTTTGCGACCCCATGGCCTGTAACCAGCCAGGTTCCTCTGCTGATGGGATTTTCCAGGCAAGAATACTGGGGCAGATTGCCCTTTCCTTCGCCAGGGGCTCTTCCTCACCCAGGGATTGAACCCGTGTCTTCCGTGTCTCCTGCATTGCAGGTCGATTCCTTATGCGCCGAGCCATCAGGGAAGCCAGTGTTTTGCTTGATCAAAGCTGCAAGTCAGGAGAGCAGGGAAGGAGTGGACAAGACAGACAGTGCAGCTGTCGCCTCTCATTGCAGAGCAGGAAAACAGCAGGCGCAGTCAGGGATTAGAATTCAGGGGAAAGTAGAATTGAGCGTACATGTTCCACAAGAATAATAAGCCAGCCTTACAGTTAAGTTCTTCTTTTGTTACACAGATGATGGGAAAGAATTTGAACAAGGTGAACAGATGTAAGTATTATTTTTCATAGAATAATTTTCCCTTAAATAAAATACAGATAAATATGAAATTAAATAAAATGTTTGCAGTTAGAGAAAAAAAGGTACAAGAGTATATTGTGTGTGATTTTCTGCATATGTCTATTTGTGGTGAAGAGTGGCATTTACCTGTCTGCAACACCTCTCAGTACTTCCGTTTTCTCTTCAACAAAATGGGTTTAATGCATTATCACATAAGGTTTTGGGATTAAAGGACTTACTCTGTGTAAAAGTGCTTAGCATAAACTTTGGTTATTGAATGCGGTCTATGCCTGAGCATCTGTATTTCTTTAAAGTCTCCGTCACTGATTCTGATTCTCTGTCATGTTGAAAATCACTGACCTAGGATTCTATTTGTTATTATTTTTCTGAGAACACAAATTGTGTCACCATTCTTTTACAGTCCCCTTTGTTTAGAGTTGAGCTGAGCCAGAGGAGAATTAGAAAGAAAATGACCAGTGATGTCATTTGGTTTGCTGACAGTGGGAGTTGTTGGTTCCACCGTGCCAGGGAACTGAGTGGTGCCCAGCTCCACTGGGCTGAGGGACTTGCCCAAAACTGGGTTTGAAGTTCAAGTAATAGAGCCAGGGTCTGGAAAATGAGATCAGAGTAAAGCAGCCAAAGGAAACCTAGGAAAGGGGAAGCCTGAGCAACTACCAAATGGACACTTGCGATTTATCTTTGTCAGTCAAGACGAGCTCTGAGGTGTGAGCGCTATAACCACAGTTAAATAGCAAGACTAGAGTGGAGAGCTGTCGTGTGTATATTCAGAGATATTATTCAAATAGTTATTTTTACTCAGTTCACTCAAATCAACAGGACAAAGCTTCTAAAGTAAGGGCATAAAATAATTATATCAGGAGTTCCATAACCCCAGATAAGGAAAAAAAAAATGTTAATCTTAGAATCAGACTCTTATTGAAAAGGATGTGAACCTCTTTCAGGAGAACTTGTTCATATTAATTTGAACATTTTATGTTTCTGGTTTGCCTGTGCTGATTACCTTTTTTACACTTGGAATCATGAAAAACATGATGATTATTCAGATATTTGAAACAGTTATACCCTTGCCTGGATTCTTTTGTTCTCCCAGCTCAGCCTCCACAGTGTTCCCCTCCATTCCCCTCCAGTCACATTTCTCACCTTTAGGTTTGGTTAGTATCTTTAGATTTAATACAAGTATGAAGGGCACTTGGACTCATTTAGAGAATCCTCTCACTAATGCTTTTTTTTTAGAATTTTTAGTTTAGGAGATAAATTTGTCTTTAAAGAGAATATTGTTTATCAATATATTTTATATTTGATGCTTACATATGTGTTTAGATACCAGCCATTCACAGAGTGAATGACTTTTAAAATGACTTTAAAAAATAGTACTAAGAGTATAACAAGCTAGTCAGTTCAATGAAGAGCTATTCATTTATCTGGTCCACCAAGATATTTAATCCACACAATTTTACCTACAACTCCTTCTCCCAGTTTTGATGTAACTGATTATATGCTTCAATTTATTATCTGGTGAGACTAGTTTAATAAGCTCAAGCTTGCCCATAAGATCTAGAAGGGTATTAATTATGTACCTTTATAACCTAGTTTATAGTCTTTCTTATCTTAAGAATCTGGAGCCCATGTTGTCTTATTCTGATGTACTTTAAGGAGACAAAGAGCCATGCTTAACTTCTAATTCAGTGTATAAACATGTCGGATTATAGCACCTTTATCTATGTACTGGCTGACCTCCAGATTGGCTATTATCTTAATGGGTCAAAGCAACTTATGTTAGGCCATATACTGAAACCTTCACTCACTCTTGGGGAAAAGCAATTCTCTCTCCATAAAATAAACAGGACTTTGTCACTCATCTGTAGCAATGGTTCCTCTCCAAGCAGTGGCATGCAAATAAAATCAACATTGTGAGTAAAAACACCATTTTTAGCAAGAATAAATCCTGTCTCTATTGACCTCATATTTTAACTTGATGGTGATGATGTAGATCGTGTACTGACTTAGTCTGATACACTGTAAACATATAGTAATTTTCTTTTTTGTTTTCTATATAGGAAATTGGATGATAGCAATGGTATAGAAAATAGTGGCCCGAGGCACAGAAAAAATGTAAGTTGCTTCCAAATGCTTACCTTCCAGAGAACATGTAACAGTCAATCCAAACGTGAATTGGTTGCACTGTAGATGTATATTTTTTCTTCTGTCACCACAGGCCAAGTTATTTTATAACTTTTTATGGAGTCTTATGTTTTTTCCTCTGTTTTTTCTGGATTCTCCTATTTTATTCTCAGGTATTCCTATACATCTAGTCTGTGAATGAATCAATATTAGTTTATTTTCTTTACTGATGAGGATCAAAATTTCCATATTTCATCATTTTTCTTTTGAGTATTTAGGAACTGTTTGGTTTAGCAATTTTGGATCACCTTCTTCCAGAAATTTTTGCTTTGCTAAAATGTTAAGTTGTTACAGAATAACCAGGATGTGCTAATTATGTTTCATTATGCTTTATGTAACTCAGGAATCCGTGGGCGAGTGAGTGACAGACATCATGTCAAGAGTCACAGGAAGACGTCCAAAGAGTTTGCATTTCAGCTTTATTACTGCTTCTTGTTAAGAACCTGTGATTTTTTACTTTTAAAAGGATGAAAAGTTTATGCAAAGTGCTCAGTAATAGCTTTGTAAATAATATATGCAATTTCAGATCTACAGATATATTTTCATTCTATATTTTACACTAAAGCAAGGTAAATTGTATTAAGTTTGTGCTATAAGCTATAACCCAGGATAATTAATTTCATTCCAGTCCTTAAGGGACACACTGAACAGACACCAGCAAAAACTAAATAGTACACAGAGTGAATGTCACTCAAGACCTGTTTATAACCAAAGAATTCATGAAAAACAAAGCTGTGCCATTTGTCTTAAAAAGGTTTTTTCCCCAATCATGTTTACTAGGTGTGGAAGTGATTCCCTTTAAAGTTCATTCTTCAGTCATATTGAAAAGAAGTGTCATCAAGGGGAAATTAGCGCTTTCTACCTTTGTTAATGATGGTTACTGTGCAGTTACCACAAGGAAAACATACTTTTCCTATGAAAACATTGGTTGAAGGCAAAGAAATAAAACCATACATTTGCCCATCTCCATCTCCACAGAAGCAAATTTCTCAGTCTCATTCCACTCATCTCCACTGTTTTCCCACATTAAGCTAAAGTGATTCTTAGACTTCCGAGAGAGCATTTTTTATTTTAAGCTGTGGGTTTTGGATTTCTTAAGTTACAGCTGTTGTTGATGTTGTAGGATTAAGGTTCACATAGACATGATGTCTCACTGCTATAGGCATGCTTCTGTGTTTCACGGTGGTATCCATGGCTGGCTAAATATCTCAAAAAGCATCGTTAGTGGTTTATAATATGAATGCCTTTGTCTGAAATCAAGAAGTATTAAAGTGTTCTATGTTGCTGCCAGTGCCTTAGGCTTTCTATTGCATGTATAACTAAACTATTTTATAAAACTCACTTTAACCAAGTCGAATGAAATCTGAATAGACATGAAAAGTTGTCAGTGGCTTTGAATGGAATATTGGTATCATTCAGCAGGATACTAGGTTAAGTTGAAGACAATATGTGAAACCTGCTGGGGTGATCCTTGGTGCTTATGAGTCCACTGTCCCCCAGTTCACAGTGCAGCAGGAATCAGAACAATTACAGGCAAAGAGGGAGGGTTTGGGATGGTGGTGAAGAACCCAGTCTTGATGCTTGAAAAAGAGTTCAGTTATTTGAAAAAATACTTTATAGAAATTTGCATGATATTCGGGGTGAAAAATTATAATAAAATTGAGATAGTGAAAAATTATGCTTTATATGGCATCTTAACTAACATTAAAATATTGGAAGCTTGTCTGTTTGTTGCAGCACTGTTTTGCATAAAATGTGTGAACTATCCACAAAAGTTTTACTGAATAGACTACATCATTTAAGCAATGGCAGGTTTCATCATATTCTTGTCTCAGAGCCACGAGCCAGGCATTTGTTTTGGTTTAGTTAATTATTAATTTGACAAAATGATCTTGGGTGGTATCTATATGATTGCAACCAAGCAGTTCACTTAGTTAATCTGAACAATTTGAATTCAATGAAAAATTAGTCAGACCCGCTTTTTGACTAAATCCAATTCAAATGCATTTGTGACTAGATATTTACAAATCCCCGTACAATCTGTAGCTCATATGCAGCATGTATTCTTCTGTTTTGCCACCATTATTTAGGCTAAAATGGTTCTCAGGCAGAAAAATTGCTGTCCCAATGTAAAATAATCTGAAATATTTATGTAGTAAATTGAAATTTTAAGTGTCAGTGTTTGCTATTTTTCCTAGCCAAGAAAATTAAGTTCAGTAACTTTAATCAGAAAAGGTACTCAGGAAATTAAAGTTGAATTTTGACTTTTCAGAGTCTCTCTGGGGAACCTCCAGAAATTATTTCACCACTGTTAGGTTCAAAAATGGAATGCTTCCATTAAGTAACCTCATGGAAATAAACGGATTACCTAAAAATGACCAATTGTAAATTGACTAAAAATACAAAGCAAGCAGAAAAGCTGAAGTAGGAAAATTATGCCACGTTGGTATATTAGACACTTGGGAAATTCTGTTCATCTTTCCAGCTAACAGAGTTTTGCTGCATATTAAGTAGATTTAATGATGTCTTAAAATTCCCAGATATTTTCATATTCAGTTTATGCTCTAATGTAAATCTTCACTTTGTAGTCTTTCTTTCTCTTTTTTTTTTTCTTAGCATCTAGTTACCCAGGCCAAAACCTAAAGTTCACTGTGCCATTTTCTTTTCCTCTATTAACTAATATGTATTAGTCATGAATCTCTGTTCCTTTGTCCTCTTTAATAGCTCATCAATCCACTCGTTGCCTCCCCTACCCCCATGCTCACCAGCTGCAATAGCTAAGGTCTTGGTTTTCCTACAGCAGCCTCATCTATTGTTAATCCATTTTTTGCATTGCTGTGTGTGTGTGTGTGCACACTTAGTTGCTCGGTCATGTCCAACTCTTTGCAACGCCATGGAGTGTAGCCTACCAGGCTCCTCCTATGTCCATGGGATTTTCCAGGCAAGAATACTGGAGTGGGTTGCCATTTCCTTCTCCAGAGGATCTTTCCACCTCAGGGATCAAACCTACATCTCCTGCATTGGCAGGCAGGTTTTTTACCACTGAACCTCCTGAGATGCCCCTTTAGCCTTGCTGCTGGGCCATATTTCTAAAACACAAATCTCACTATGGAGCATAATGTACCAGTTTCCATGACAGACTTGTATAGGCTCCTCTTTGCCATATCTTAATGCTGCAGTTTTCCAAATTGCTAATCTTTCTCCACTGTCTTGATTTAGCCTTGTCCTCAGGGATCAAACCTACATCTCCTGCATTGGCAGGCAGGTTTTTTACCACTGAACCTCCTGAGATGCCCCTTTAGCCTTGCTGCTGGGCCATATTTCTAAAACACAAATCTCACTATGGAGCATAATGTACCAGTTTCCATGACAGACTTGTATAGGCTCCTCTTTGCCATATCTTAATGCTGCAGTTTTCCAAATTGCTAATCTTTCTCCACTGTCTTGATTTAGCCTTGCTAAAGAGAGAATCTATCCAGAATGCTGCCCCCTGTGCACCTCCCCTTTGATGAACTCAAGTTTAGCCTTGACGACTTGAATCTGATGTTACTTCCTGGCATATCCCTCATTCCCAATTGACTATGTACCATCATTCGTGCTCAAATAACTCCACATTTTTTGTGCTTATTTACCTGTATTATACATAGGCTTTTATATGTCTCCTTCCTGGATTCTGATTTTATTTGCATGTCCCATACCTATCACAGAGAAGGTAACACTGTAGATGTCATGAAGTGTGTAGTGAATGGTTAAATGTATAAGTGAAAATAAAATTTTATAAATTTATACTTATTTTTAGAAGAACAATCTAAATTGTGACATCAGAAGTGAAACAAAATATTTTAACAGAGATAAACCAATACTTTATAACTTCAGTGATTGCTTCTGCTTCTTTGAAAAATAGTAGCAATATAATAAAAACTTCTGTCGAATTTTAATAATGTGTGATAATCTAATGAGCAAAGAGAGTTCTGATTCTCTCAGATACAGGGTATGTTGCTTAGAACTTATCTAAATTCTCGTTGTCCTTTATTTTTTATTGGCAGTACAAATGTTAACCTTATTTTTCTCCTTTATTTCAGTAAGGTAATGTGTTGACTTTATATATATGTAAAGCATTTTAGCAATTGTAGTTCTCTGCATGGCACTGTAGATATCAGTGTCCACTCCACTAACTTTCTCATTCCTCTCCCTGCCAATACCTCGTAGTGCCTTAGAATATCTCAGAATCCAATTCAAAAATTTATCTTAAATATATTTTTTAGAAAGCTTTCATTGTTTAGTTCTGGTCCCTATACGTTTGTCTTTACTTTGGTCTCTGTAAGTTTGTATTTGATAATCAAATACATAAAAAAAGAAATGTCAGTTCTGTTCACATACTCCCTGGATTTTCATCTTTGAGGCATTTAAGTAGATTTATGCAAAATTATTTACTGAATCTACTTCTTTATAGAAAATGAATCTTCTCTAATGGAACAAGTTTTGCAATGAATTAGGTACTTCCGATTAACATTTTTAGATGGAAGCAAGTTCAAAAGTATGTGTTCTAGTATTAATTAAAAGGCACACTGACCTGTTATAGCTTTCTCTGAATTAATATTTATTGAATGAATGAAAAATAGATGAATGACTGAATTATTTTGGAATCTTAAATTATATATATATATATATGTTATCTACTTTGATTTTGATTAATTAACTGAATTTATCTTCTCTAGGAGAGATAATAAAGAAAACTGGAACTCTATTTGTATTTCTTTCACATGATATTTAGGAATGTATTTGCAGTATATCTGGAAGGTCAGTTACATGTGCAGCTTTATCAACTGATTTCTTTATTGATGGTATATATCATATTGTTAAATAGTAATGACTCACACTTGTTGAGTGCTTAGCATGTGACAGGTACAGCACTAAATACTTTGAAATGTTTTATCTCATTTAATTTCTACATCATCTTATGCTATAGAAACTATTACATACTGTGTTATACATGAGGAAACAAGCTTGAGAGATTAAGTATTTGGAGCTGGGAATTGAAATCCAAGGAGTTCTCCTTAAGAGTCTAGGTTAAACAACTATGGTGAACAGCTTTGGCCATCTACTAAGGAGAGTCTTAGAAAAATCAGTCTATTATCTATAAACTGTCTTTTTTTGAAAAAATTTGACTCCTTTGATGGTTAGTTAAATAATAAGTTCTATAATTTTATTCTTAAGGCTTATAGAACCTATGCTGTGGCATATTTATGCTATCCCTGCAGTGGTGCTAAGGAATCAATATATTTTTGCTTGTTTGGAGAGTCTTTATTTTTTTCCCTAATTTTACTTCTCAATAACTAGTGTGACCATAAAATGTATTATCCAAACAATGAGAATGAAAGAAGGTGCTATTTATAATTTTATCAGGACAAATGGAAAACAGATGGTAAGTCACATTTTTACCTGTAGGTAGGGGCAAAGAATTGAATGGATAGCCTACTATGAGGGAAGCCCTAGGCACAGCAGTAA
>SJYC01062408.1:0-10612 GCA_006408675.1 Madoqua kirkii
TGGGCTCCTGAACCAACATGTGAGTTACAAAGAAAGATAATCAAATCCAACAGGTTTAATTAAAGGGAAAAAACCCTGACAGGTGGGAACTCAGGCAGAGAAAAGAAAGAGAAAGGAAGAAAATAAGGATTCCTAGTAACAAAGGGATTTATTATTGTAATCGTTAACAGTCATGAAACTTAAATTTATGAGATCCAAGTTACTTCTCATTTTAAATCCATAATATCTCTAAAGTTTATAAATTCCAAACTAGTCACTGGATGCTGTGTTAAATGCATCCATCCAAACTGTCCATTCATCACCCATTCTCTGAGGGTACAACCAGGCACTGTGCTGATTCCTGAGGGGGAAAAAATCTGGTTCTTGCTCTCAACACATCCTCAGCCTGATATAGAAGACAGCATGTAAACAAAACCACGGCAATGATGTTTGATAGATGTAGAATATACATGGACAATTTGAAATTCACTAAAAATAGGTCCATTTAGTCAATTATCAAGTGATCATTCTCTTACATATAGCCATGAAAAATCCTAAAACCAAAATAAAGATTAAGAGAGCCACCAGATCTTGTCAAACTGTCCAAAACCTAGAAGAGGCCTTTAGCCATCATTTTAGAGTGAGATTCCTTATAAGCAGAGATTCGGGTGCTCCTGATTTGAGGTGCTCATTGGGAAAGAGGAGTGAGGAGACAGCAGAAGGAACTCAGCCAGGATGGGCTCAGGGAGCTCTGGGGTATGAACTGCCCCATGGGTTGGTTCCACATGGAGGTGAGGGGTAGGGCTTTGTGTGCCCGGGTCATCATCAGCTACAGGCTCCCACTGCACGCCCCGCCCCTGGGAGCACACTCACTCCTGGACACAGTGACTGAGTCCAGTTCTCTGGAGAAGGGGACAGCTGCGAGCTTTCAGCATCCAGTGCCACAGCAGCTGGTGGGTGGGGAGATCTGAGCAGGGCACCTGCAATGTCCCCGAGAGTCCCTGACCGAGGATGACAGTAGGAAAAAATCCTTGCACATTATGATTACAGACTAAAGTGATTCTGCTGTTCTGGGAAATACTCGATTGCTTGGAACTTGACCCTCTCTAAGTTCATTCTCTTCTGTAGCCTGATTAACTGAGATGCATTACCAAGAAAACCAGAGGAAAGCTGTGTTCAGCCTTTCTGCACAAATATCTCTTGTTTATGAGTCAGTTCATTTTTTTTCAGTCACCCTAATTACATGATAGGTGCATCCATAAAAATGTGCTGAGACTCAAACGTAGGTAATGTGTTCTAGAACATAAAGCTGGCATTCTTCTTTTAAACCATGGGATAGACTGTAGTTGGTAATATAAAGTCCTTAGAAGTTTCTAGGAGAAGTGAGTCGGCATTATAAGCCTCTGCAGCCAACAGGAACTCTTGTCGTCTGTTCCATCGGCTTGGTGCCAAGAATGGCCAGCTCTTAAACCAACTCTGACCAAGAACTGTAAACAGTAGTCCTGGATTGGCTGCCCTCAGTCCTAAGCCTAACCCATTTGGTTTCCTTCTGAGTGTCACCCTGCTTGGTTTGTGTTTGGAGAATGCAGAGTCATTTTAGTATCAATTTAAAGATACAATAATACTAAGAAAGCTGTATACTTCTTTACTGCAGAATTTTTAATTAGCATTTACTGAAAATTAGCCACTGGGGTAGGCATAGGTGTAAATAAGACTAGAGCCTTCCCTGCTGTCCCCAGGGCTGATGCTCTGAGGAGGCGATGGATGCAGTCACGCAGGAAGTGACAGTTACGCAGGAAGTGACAGTTACACAGGAAGTGGCGGCGCGGCCATGACAGATACTGGGAGCTGTGACAGCTCCTTTGGCTTGGCTCAGGCCGTGGCTCTAAATGTCGTCTGACACAACCTTCCCTTCTTATTACAAATATTTTGTATCGCTCTTTCCTATCCTGCAGTGAAATGCACAGGAATTACAGCCTACCTGAACACACAACTTCTAAATACCATCAGTGTTATGTGCAGACACAAAGGAGAAATGAAAGGGAAGTAATTTATGGAGCTGTAGTATGTACTTCAATACGTACATGCACGGACATGAACACACTGGGAGACAGTGCAGTGTGGAGATGCTCATTCGTGTAGAATCACTTCCTATGAGACAGCCATGCAAGCGGTGTGTTGTAAACATGTTTAACATGTTTTAAGAACACAGGGTAAAGCTTTCAACTCATAACTATAAACAGAATCCTCCTTCATGGATCTTCAGTGAAACATTCAAGAGCTGTCAGAGACATGAGATGATTTTCCTTTTTGTGAGAATGTCTAGCATTTCTGATCTCCACCCACTAAAGGCCAGTCACACACCTCACCCAATTACCTTGACAACCACAATTACCCCTTGGAATTTCTAAAATGCCCCGTGTGGGTGGGTACCTCCCACACAGAGAACCAGTGAGCTGAGAGGTCAAGGAGCAGCAGAATGAAGAGAGATGTGACTTACATATCCTGAGGCGGTGGGAAGTCACTGAAACTTTGAAGAAGGAATGTTATCTGAATAGACTGCCTTTAAAAAGGTCGCTGTGGCAGTAGGGTAGAAAATTGATGACGGAGGGAGACAAAAGTGGAAGAAGGGGCTCTTTGGGGCTGTCACCATACCCTCCGGGTGGCCTAGATTAGGGAAGTGATGGGAAATGAAGAGCGATAAACACATCCGAGACGTATCAGTCGGTCAGGCTGACCAGGCTTGTGAAGAACTTGATCTGGGGATGCGAGCAAGTGGGATGGATTGGGTGTGTTGATGAAGAGGAGGCAGGTATCGAAGATGGCCTTCAGTTTTCTACACCAAGCAGCTTGGCAGATGGTGGCACTATTTCCTGGCAACAGGCACTGAAAGGAAAGCAGGTTGTGGGTGTGTTTGATTGGCAGTACCTGTGGGACAACCGATAGGCTTGTCTGTGCAGAGCTGGAACCAGGACTGAGATGTGGCCGCAGACAGAAATGCAGATGAAAACCAAAGACACAGCTTCATTACAATCACTTAGGAAATGGATGTGGGGTAAGAAGAGAGCCGGTGAGAGGACCCCAAGGAGCCCCAACATTTAGAGGAGAGCTGTTGCGTTGGCGTGAAGGGTAACTGGGCGAAGAGGTAGTGCAGATGGCAAGGAAACAATTGTTAAAGAAATTTGACTGCCAAGGAATCAAGAGACAAGGCAATAGCAGGAGACATATTTGAGATCAAGGAGGTGACTTTACAGATGGGAGAGATTTAAGCACATACAGAGGTCGATTGAGAGGAAAAGACTGAAGAAGGAGGGCATTGTTCAGTCACTAAGTCGTGTCCAGCTCTCTGAGACCCTGTGGACTGGAGCACACCAGGCTTCCCTGTCCATATTCCACAGGAACGTCCCCTAGGGCACAGGGCGTAGCTGCAGGGACATCTCTTCCCTGGGACACCTCTCCCTCACCAGCTCGCAGGGGTGAGGACAGGTGTCAGTCCCTGTGAGACAGGAGTTTGGGCAACAGGAAGTAGGGGAGTCCAATCCCTTTGCTGTTTCCTGTTTTTTCTATGAAATTTGAGGAGTGAGAGGCAGTGATGTGCTGGGAGGATGAGGTTAGAAATTTGAGGAGTAGAAATAGCGTGGATTACTGAAATCGTCATCCAAGTTTGAGACTGCACCCGTGGTGCGGGTGTGTCAGAGGACAGGAAGGAAAGACTAAAGAGGGTTGAAGCAAAGCCCATGGAAACTAACGTCAGTGTAGACAAAGCAAAAAGATGAAGGGAGATTTATCTGTGCCAGGTTCAACTCCCAACCTGACCTGTTGAATTCAAACTTATTTCCAGTGCTGTTTTTTCCACCAGTTGTTCAAAACGACAAACTTGGTGACCAGTGTGCTATACCATTCTTCACTATTTCAACCAAGTCATTAGGAAACGTTTTAAATAGTATTAGGTTATAATTTAGATAAAATCTCGAGAAACCTAAACAGATAGTTACTCTTCATGTAACTATGAAACTATAGATCTTTTCTCCTTGAGAATAAGCTTGAAATGATGTCCTTGTCCCCATAATAGCTGTGTGGTTTTAGCCAGCAATTCCCAAAATGCATCTGTGAAACACTAAGCATACAGAATGGTAATAAATATTATTTGGATATAGGACCAAGTAGTAAAATAAGTGTGGAAACACTGAGTTTTGAGAGTATTTTTCTATAAATGAACTTATTTACAAAACAGAAAACAAGCTTATAGTTATCAAAGGGGAAAAGGATCGGGAGGGATGAATTAGGAGATTGGGATTAGCAGATACAAACTGCATGAAATAGGTAAACAACAAGGACCTGTTGTATAGCACAGGGAACTAAAGTCAATATTTTGTAATAACCTATAAGGGAAATGAATCTGAAAAAGAATACATATGTGTGTATATATATTCTTGTGTATGTGTATGTGCAGTCATATCTGACTCTCTATGACCCCATGAACTGTTGCCTGCCAGGCTCCTCTGCCCATTGGATTTCCCAGGCAAGAATACTGGAGTGGGTTGCCATTTCCTACTACAATATATATTCTTTTATATATATACAACTGAACTATTGTACTCTATACCTGAAACTAACAGAGCATTAAAAACCAACTATAATTCAATAAAAACAAAGGTAACTTTCCTGCAGTACTTCTCAGAGGTTTCATATGTTGATCTTACTGCAAGTCACCCAAGAGCCAGATTGTTTGATGTAGAACAGCGCTGTTCATGTGTAACTGAAAAAGACAAACATTTCTTTTTTTTAATGTGTTTATTTTTAATTGAAGGATGATTGCTTTAGAGTATTGTGTTACTTTCTGCCAAACATCAACATGAATCAGCCATAGAAAAAGATGAAACTTTCTAAAGGAGAGTTTTGTGGAATTAGAGTTCCACAGTAATACTACAGAGTGCACCATCTAAGTCCTAATTTTTTTAATTATTTATTTTGCGGCATGTGGGCTCAGTACTCGCAGTTCTTGACCTCCAGAGCGCAGGCTCAGTAGTTGTGGTACACCGGCTTAGTTGCTCTGTGACATGTGGGATTTTCCCAGAACGAGGATCAAACCTGTGTCCCCTGCATTGGCAGGTGGATTCTTATCTGCTCTACCACCAGGAAATTCCCTAAGCTGTCATTTCTTAATCTATCACAAGTAGTCTAGTTAGCAATCTTTCAAATCTAAGACAAATTGATTAGCAAGTTAAAAATATAATAATAAAAAGATAAAGGCTTATTTTCTTTGCCATAAATCAACGAATGTAAATATTTAGTTGATTTCTTAAATAAATTGAAAATCTTAAAATCTTCAGTTGCATGCAATTAAAAGGATGAAATTAAGTCTCTTTTCAACCATGACTCTCATAAATCTAATTATTTTAATAACTGGAATCTTGAACAGGATCCTACTATGAACAGAAACCTTTTTCCCCCCCATTATTTTAAAAGCTTGGTCTTATTCCCCAAATCAACTCACTGAAGAATTTCTGCAGCAAGCAGGATTTAAATGAATATCAGCTGCACAACTGTGTTGAAATTGCCTCAGCATCAGGACCTCAGGTGCTCCCTGGAGCATATGAAAGGCTTATAGCCAGTTTATCTGCCAGGCTGCACAATGGGGCCATGGGTGAGTACCTGTTCAATGGGCTCCGCTGAAGCGCCATTGTCTATACAAAGGAACATGAGTGAAATGGTTTAATATTTTTAGCTCAACAGCCAATGTAAATACCAATTGCTCAATGATTAGATACACAGTGCATTCTCTCCATGTGTTGAAATCATAACTTACAGTACAGAAAAAGTATGTAAAAGAAGGGCCAAGCAGTCAATTGGGGAATACCAGATCTCTGGAACAACGGTCCCAAAATATTTCTTTGGAATCCTGGAATGTTAGGGCTAGAATGAACTATAAACAACCTCTTTCATCCCTCAACCTTCATTTAATAAATGAGACTGAGTCCAAAACATGAGGTAACTTGCCCATTTCACTAAGCTGTAGAACAAGGTTTCAGCACTTTTGAAATCTAGGTCTGGGTAACACTTTGCTGGGAAGGGGGCACTATCCTGTGCATTGTAAGATGTTTAACAGCTACCCTACCCTCTGCCCACCCTCCCGCTAGGTGTGACATCCAAAAATGCCCCCCGGCTTTATCATATGTCCCCTGGGGAGCAAGATCTCCCCCCTAGCTGAGAATCAGTGCTGGAGAGTGACCTCCACAGTGAGAGTCTGGGCTTCCCGAGTTCCAGTCAGATGCTTCTTCCATGCAGGACCCTGGCTTCAGGATGCCTACAATTTCATGAAAGATGGAATAAGGGGAATGACAGGCATAATCCAGCATCAACATAGATCATCAGGAATTGAAGAAATAATAGCATCAATAAGAATAACATTGGAGCAACTAATGACTGAAGTGATCTATTTCAAGACTTTCAATAACGTGTTAAGTAATGTTTACTGCTAAGTGATGTGTATTAAGTAGTGTTTATTGAGCACTTACTTTGTGCCAAACACTGTGCTGAGTACTTCACAGGCATGATTGTCGTTAATCCTTATAATCCGAGGAGGTAGAGGTATCCGAAGAGAAAGACAGATCAAAACTAGAGCCACCAACAGGCTGAGGTGCTTTGCTGTCACTTCCTTGCCCTCTAACTTTCTTTGTTCCCTGCAGCTTGCAAGTGTCATCCACAGGGCTCGAAGGGACCCAGCTGCAGCCGACTGGGAGGCAGTGCCAATGTAAGCCAGGTGTGGCTGGCTGCTGCTGCGCCACGTGCTCAACAGGAAGCTGCAGTTTGGGGCAACATGGCTGTCTCTGTACGTAGCAAAACCCAGATGGGGAAAACACACGTGTTCTCAGCCTTGGAGTTTTGAAGGTGGCAAAATCAATGTGGGGAGTTTAAAAGGGGAGGAATTGGGAATTTATCTATTTTTGTTCAGACTATCAGTGAAGGTAAAACATTGAAATTTTTTCTGCCATACTTTATTATTTCACGCAGTGGACACTGACTGTGTGCAGAGCTCTCTTAGGTACCATGCATGATGATAGGAACGTAGTAGCCCAGGGAGGATGTGAGAACCCCATGGAGTTGTCTTTGTAACCCCAGCTTCATCACCTGGTGCATAAACCCAGTGGTTGGAAAGGCTAAAACCACGAGATTGGAAAGTTGAAAAGTGGGATGACCCTGTTGCCAAAATTTCACCCTTTCAGCTGCTGGGGTCACAACTAACCTTGGAACTCATTCATAAGCCACCCATTAATAAAGGCTTAGATGAGGCTTCATCTAGCATTGCTAATTCTTTACCAAGACTGTCATATTCAGGGTGAATAGTTCTCTGTTCACAATGTAAACCATTAGTGAAAACACTGCTGCCCACTGAGAAATCTTCCTTATGAACCATGAAAACACCCAGGTAGGTTAATTCTCCTTCCAAATCAGGGAACATGTCTTTTCAGTTATGATTCAGAGAGATGGTACACCTTCCTGGTCATCACCTGGGCATGGTTGTCTACCCAGCAAACGGTGCTTTCATCCATCATTTCTTTTTCTTTTCTTTAAAAAGATTATGAAACGCTAACACACAAAGGAAAAAACATTTCTTCCATGTACCACCCTGTCAAACAAACAAACATCACATTTTTGTATAGGGAAGATTGACTCAAAGAATTCTGTAATTTACCAGAAGAAGATTGAATCTCTATTATCTCACATAGGGAAAAGAAAAATCTAGTCATTTAAGTATGATTCTTATTTTTATAATTGGAAAGTTTGAATCCTAAGTTTCACGGAAGTTTGAATCATTAAAAACATTACTTATTCAGATGCTCTGTATAAACAGCATTTATGACAGTTGATTGAAATGGACAAAGGATAGAATGTCTGAATAGACATTTTTCTGAAGAAGATACACATATGCCCAATAGCTACATGAAAAGATGCTCAGGATCGCTGGTCATCAGAGAAATGCAAATCAAAACCACAATGAGATATCACCTCACGTCTGTTAGAAATTCTATTATCTAAAAAGACAAAGAATAATGAGTGTTGGCAAGGATGTTGAGAAAAGGGAACCCTGTACACTAAGAATGTGAACTGGTGCAGCTACTATGAAAAACAGTATGGTGGTTCCTCAAAAACTTAAAAATAACTACCATATGATCCAGCAGTTCTGCTTCTGGGTACTTATGCAAAGAAAAGGGAAATACTAACTTGGGAATATACTTGCACCCTCTGGTCCACTGCAGCATTATTTACAGTAGCCAAGGTATGGAAACAACCTGTTTCCACCGACAGATGAATAGATAAAATATGATGTATATATAGATATGTATTTCCATGATATGATATATAAATCTGAAAAGATGATGCTGTGAAAGTGCTGCACTCAATCAGTTTAGTTTATTTGCTCAGTCATGTCCGACTCTTTGCGACCCATGAATCGCAGCACACCAGGCCTTCCTGTCCATCACCATCTTCACTCAGACTCACGTTCATCGAGTCCATGATGCCATCCAGCCATCTCATCCTCTGTCGTCCCCTTCTCCTCCTGCCCCTAATCCTTCCCAGCATCAGAGTCTTTTCCAATGAGTCAGCTCTTCCCATTAGGTGGCCAAAGTACTGGGGTTTCAGCTTTAGCATCATTTCTTCCAAAGAAATCCAGGTCTGATCTCCTTCAGAATGGACTGGTTGGATCTCCTTGCAGTCCAAGGGCTGCACTCAATATGCCAGCAAATTTGGAAAACTCAGCAGTGGCCACAGGACTGGAAAAGGTCAGTTTTCATTCCAATCCCAAAGAAAGGCAATGCCAAAGAATGCTCAAACTACCACACAATTGCACTCATCTCACATGCTAGTAAAGTAATGCTCAAAATTCTCCAACCCAGGCTTCAACAATATATGAACTGTGAACTTCCAGATACTCAAGCTGGATTTAGAAAAGGCAGAGGAACCAGAAATCAAATTGCCAACATCTAGTGGATTGTTGAAAAAGCAAGAAAGTTCCAGAAAAACATCTAGTTCTGCTTTATTGATTATGCCAAAGCCTTTGACTGTGTGGATAACAACAAACTGGAAAATTCTAAAAGAGATGGGAATACCAGACCACCTGACCTGCCTCTTGAGAAACCTATATGCAGGTCAGGAAGCAACAGGTAGAACTGAACATGGAACAGCAGACTGGTTCCAAATAGGGAAAGGAGTAGGTCAAGGCTGTATATTGTCACCCTGCTTATTTAACTTATATGCAGAGTACATCATAAGAAGCACTGAGCTGGAAGAAGCACAAGCTGGAATCAAGATTGCCAGGAGAAATATCAATCACCTCAGATATGCAGATGACACCGCCCTCATGGCAGACAGTGAAGAGGAACTAAAGTGCCTCTTGATGAAAGTGAAAGAGGAGAGTGAAAAAGTTGGATTAAAGCTCAACATTCGGAAAACTAAGATCATGGCATATAGTCCCATCACTTCATGACAAATACATGGGGAAACAGTGGAAATAGTTGGCAGATTTTATTTTGGGGGGCTCCAGAATCACTGCAGATGGTGATTGCAGCCTTGAAACTAAAAGATATTTGCTCCTTGGAAGAAAAACTATGACCAACCCAGACAGCATATTAAAAAGCAGAGACATGGCTTTGCCAACAAAGGTCTGTTTAGTCAAAGCTATGGTTTTCCTAGTAGTCATGTATGCATGTGAGAGCTGGATGATAAAGAAAGCTGCGTGTCAAAGATCTGATGCTTTTGAACTGTGGTATTGGAGAATACTCTTGAGAGTCCCTTGGACTGCAGGGAGATCCAACCTAAAGGAAATCAGTCCTGAATATTCATTGGAAGGACTGATGCTGAAGCTGAAACTCCAATACTTTGGCCACCCTATATGAAGAACTGACTCATTTGAAAAGATCCTGATGCTGGAAAAGATTGAAGGTAGGAGGAGAAGGGGATGACCGAGGATGAGATGGTTGGATGGCATCACTGACTCAATGGACATGAGTTTGAGTAAGCTCCAGGAGTTGGTGATGGACAGGGAGGCCTGGTGCACTACAGTCCACAGGGTTGCAAAGAGTCAGACATGACTGAGCAACTGAACTGAGCTGAACTGATACATATATCTATAATATAATAATGGAATATTATTCTGTCATTTTAAAAAAGGGAAGTCTTGACATTCACAGCAACTTGAATGGACCTAGAGGGTTCGTGCTGAGTGAAATAAGTCAGAAGACAACAAATTCTGTGTGACCGCATTTTCTCTATTTTTATTTTTCTATTTTATATGAGAGGATAGTTGATTAACAATATTGTGTTAGGTTCAGGTGTACAACAAAGTGATTCAGTTATGTATGTACATGTATCATAGTAGTATGTACCTGTCAATTCCAGACTCCCAGTCTATCCCTCCTGTCTACCCTTTAACTCCTGGTAACCATAAGTTCGCTCTCTAAGAGTATGATCTCATTTATATGTGAATCTAAAACAAATAAACAAAAATCAAGTTCATGGATATAGAGCACCAATACATTAGTGGTTGCCAGAGCTGAGGTGGGCAAAATGAGTGAACAAAGTCAAAAGGTACAAATTTCTAGGTATATAATAAGTCATGGGAATGTAATGT
>SJYC01062410.1:0-26926 GCA_006408675.1 Madoqua kirkii
CTATGACCAACCCAGACAGCATATTAAAAAGCAGAGACATGGCTTTGCCAACAAAGGTCTGTTTAGTCAAAGCTATGGTTTTCCTAGTAGTCATGTATGCATGTGAGAGCTGGATGATAAAGAAAGCTGCGTGTCAAAGATCTGATGCTTTTGAACTGTGGTATTGGAGAATACTCTTGAGAGTCCCTTGGACTGCAGGGAGATCCAACCTAAAGGAAATCAGTCCTGAATATTCATTGGAAGGACTGATGCTGAAGCTGAAACTCCAATACTTTGGCCACCCTATATGAAGAACTGACTCATTTGAAAAGATCCTGATGCTGGAAAAGATTGAAGGTAGGAGGAGAAGGGGATGACCGAGGATGAGATGGTTGGATGGCATCACTGACTCAATGGACATGAGTTTGAGTAAGCTCCAGGAGTTGGTGATGGACAGGGAGGCCTGGTGCACTACAGTCCACAGGGTTGCAAAGAGTCAGACATGACTGAGCAACTGAACTGAGCTGAACTGATACATATATCTATAATATAATAATGGAATATTATTCTGTCATTTTAAAAAAGGGAAGTATTGACATTCACAGCAACTTGAATGGACCTGAGGGTTCGTGCTGAGTGAAATAAGTCAGAAGACAACAAATTCTGTGTGACCGCATTTTCTCTATTTTTATTTTTCTATTTTATATGAGAGGATAGTTGATTAACAATATTGTGTTAGGTTCAGGTGTACAACAAAGTGATTCAGTTATGTATGTACATGTATCATAGTAGTATGTACCTGTCAATTCCAAACTCCCAGTCTATCCCTCCTGTCTACCCTTTAACTCCTGGTAACCATAAGTTTGCTCTCTAAGAGTATGATCTCATTTATATGTGAATCTAAAACAAATAAACAAAAATCAAGTTCATGGATATAGAGCACCAATACATTAGTGGTTGCCAGAGCTGAGGTGGGCAAAATGAGTGAACAAAGTCAAAAGGTACAAATTTCTAGGTATATAATAAGTCATGGGAATGTAATGTACTGCATGGTGACTTTAGTTAATAATACTATATTCTATATTTGAAAGTTATAAGAGAACAAGTTAAAATATCTCATCACAAGACAAATATTGTAACTGTGTGTCATGACAGATATTAATTAGACTTAATGATGGTGATCGTTTTGCAATATATATGAATATGGAATCATCATGTAGTATACTTGAAACTAATATAATGTCATATGTCATTCCACAATTAAAAAAATAAAACACTGCAGTTGTCTACAACATACTGTTGATCAAATGAAATCAGTGAATTCTTATTAACAAATCATATGTAACTAGGTGCAGGAGACACAGAGACACAGGACTGATCCCTGTGTTGGGAAGATACCCTGGAGTAGGAAATGGCAACCCACTCCAGTATTCTTCCTGGAAAACCCCATGGACAGGGATCCCTGGTGGGCTACGGTCCATGGAGTTGCACAGAGGCAGATATAACTTGCCAAGTGAGCACATATACCTGGACCCAGCACATGCAAGGCTCTATTCTAAGCACTGTATGAACTCAAATTTGTTTACCTAGATTGGGTTGATGCAGTAAATTAGAGATTATGATACCAGAACTGTGACTCTCTCACCAACCCACCACTAGCCCCTTGACCCTGACAGGTTTCTCTTTGTTTTGCTCAGCTTGTCATTGCCACCCTCAAGGCTCAAAGAGCACCATATGTGACCAAGTAACGGGACAGCCCCTGCCATGGAGAAGTGGCCGGCCGCCATTGTGACCGGTGCCTGGCAGGCTACTTCGGATTTCCCAACTGCCGCCCCTGCCTTTGTAATGGGTTCGCTGAACTTTGTGATCCAGAAACTGAGCCATGCTTCAACTGTAGTGGATTTACAACTGGGAGAAACTGTGAAAAGTATGGCATTCATATGCTTTTTTTTTTTTTGCCTTTTGTTCTGATTTCACAACATTCTCTAAAGGACCACTGAGTAGAGTGATGGCAACGGGCAGGGGAAGATAGAACGTCATTTCATCATCCTTCAAAATCTTATGAACTGGACTTTGTCTGATAGATCAGTAACATGCATTTGCCTGGCACCTTGCTTTTTATATCCCTAAAATATGCATGTAAATTAGATGATATGATTAAGCTGTGGGACTTTCAATTTGAAGCAGAAAACCTTTCTACAGAGCAAATGAGCATCTTCTGAAATGTTGAGTTTAAAGAATTGCATTGTCCTCAGTTCATTTCAGTCACCCAGTTGTGTCCAACTCTTGGCGACCCCATGGACTGCAGGGTGCCAGACCTCCCTGTCCATCACAAACTCCTGGAGTTTACCCAAACTCATGTCCACTGAGTCGGTGATGCCATCCAACCATCTCATCCTCTGTCATCCCCTTCTCCTCCTGGCCTCAATCTTTCCCAGCATCAGGGTCTTTTCTAATGAGTCAGTTCTTCGCATCAGGTGGCCAAAGTATTGGAGTTTCAGCTTCAGCATCAGTCTCTCCAGTGGACACTCAGGACTGATCTCATTTAGGATGGACTGGTTGGATCTCCTTGCAGTCTAAGGGACACTCAAGAGTCTTCTCCAACACCACAGTTCAAAAGCATCAGTTCTTTGGTGCTCAGCTTTCTTCACAGTCCAACTCTCACATCCATACATGACCGCTGGAAAAACCATAGCCTTGACTAGACGGACCTTTGTTGGCAAAGTAATGTCTCTGCTTTTCAATATGCTATCTAGGTTGGTCATAACTTTTCTTCCAAGGAGTAAGCATCTTCTAATTTCATGGCTGCAATCACCATCTGTAGTGACTTTGGAGCCCCCCAAAATAAAGTCTGACATTAAAGCATAGCAAATCCACATTGACTAACGTGAGCTTTTCCTGGGAACATCTTAGTAGAAAGAATTTGCCTTGACAGATGCATCGATGTTTACTATAGAAATCCTTCTTCAGGACAGTCCTGCCATCCTTGCCTGTGTCCAGATGTTCCCTCCAGCAACTGGTATTTTGCTCATTCCTGTTATCAGAATCTTTGGAACTCATATGTAATCTGCAATTGTCTTCAAGGTTATGCAGGTATGCAGTATACTTCATGATGTTGTTTTTCCTTCTCGTCCTATATTGCTATCTAAAAAATGATCACATATTCATAATTTATCTGCCTTGGAAAAATTAGTGATATAAGATATAATAGGATAATGGTAAGAAGACACAATTTGGTAAATTGCTACTTTTCAGAACAAAGAATTTGAATGGTTCAAAAACCAGTGACAAAAACTCATATCACAGAGCTTATGTTTTTAAATGATGGTCTGGAAAATTGACCAAATGAGTTCAAATCAAAATAATTTATTTAGAATCATGATGTGTTAAGTAATATAAATATGTGATTAAGTTTTATATATTGATATATATATATATATAACACAAAAATTTTTCAATAAAATCATTCAAATGCTTTCTTTATATAATTTCAAGTAATCAATTTGATATTTCACAGATATAACTGATTTTTTTCAGATGTCTTAAAGCACCAATTTGGGTAATGTACAGATACTGCAAAAATTAATATCTATGTCTGTCCCTCAATCAAAAATTTTATTTACAGAGTTTAAGCACAAGTGCAAATATACAATACAAACAAGGAAAAAAACCATGACGTCTGTATGAGTTAATGATACTAAAAATATGGCATTGTTATTTTCTTTATTATAGTTTCCATCATGATAAATCACATGGCCACTGCTTTTCTTATTTATTACCTCTAAGGTTGCATATGTCTCTAGTTAATCTTACAGCCTCTTCTCCACGTTCACTCGGGCTTGGTTGGTCAGCTCTTAGGAGCTGAGACTATGGCTGAGCTATGAGACCACTTCTAAATGGAATAAACCAAGAAATGGAAGATACACCCAGGGTTTGGGCACCTAAACTCTGGCAGTTGCCTTTGTGATTGCAAGAGTAGAGTGTAGGAGAGATGGGATGGTTTTCCCACTATCTTTCATGGAAATACCCTCAAAGTGTCATATAAAGGTTATTTAAAGAAACCCTCAGAGGTTCACATGTCAGGAAAACTACTCACCCCTCTGCACCTCCAGGCATGCTATCTCAGGCTGCCGCTGTTTCACCTCTAAGACTGGGTAAGGGTTGGAGTGCTGCGTGGAGATCAAGGGCTGGAATTAGTTCTGGATCCAGAGGCATGTTTGAATGGTTTTGGTTATTTGAGGACCCAGGAATCCTGAACTCACAACTCTGTGGTTTTTTAAGAAAGACTAAAGCTGTTCTTCACCAAGAACTTTCTATATCCAAATAACCTTTTTATTCTCTGAATGGATAGAAATGAAAATGGTTTTACTTTAGAACACTTTCTCTTATTCATCCCAAATGTGTGACCTTTCATAATCCCCAGAGGAGTCCAATTATCCACATCACTCTCCACACACTTGCACGCGCGCACACACACACACTTCTCTCATTCTCTTCTCTTCTCCCCTTCTTTCAGGTGTGCAGTGTGGAGAATGCTCTGCTGGTTTCTATGGAAATCCAAGAATTTCCGGAGCACCCTGCTGGCCATGTGCCTGTAACAACAACACTGATGTAACTGATCCAGGGTCCTGCAGCCCAGTCACAGGGGAGTGCCTTAAATGTCTGTACAACACTCGGCCCCAACTGCCAGCTCTGCAAACTGGGTTACTTTGGATCGGCCCTCAATTAGACCTGCACGAGTAAGTCTGCAAAGCTCTTGGCAGGAAACGTGGCAGCCTGAACTGTGGTAGCAACTCCTGTTCTCATTTCAGTTAGGTCCGTAGTGCCAGCACCCACAGAGAACGCGCTGATGTCCTGAACTCGGCAGCAGAAATGGGTGCGGCGCACACGCAGCTCAGCGTCATTACGGTAACAACTCGCTGGTGGTGTAAGTCTGCCTTTTGTAACTGTACGCTTCAGCACATGCCCCACAGGATTAGAAGTCTTCTTTCTCAGCGTGTGTACCCCTGTGCCCTCTGCCAGAATCACCCAGGGATGGAGGTGGAGTATCCTTATGCAGATTCCTGGACTGTGCCTCAGACCTCAGAGAATTGGATCTCTGTGGGGTGGAGCCCAGGAATCTGCATTGTAACCAGCTCATCAACCAGACTTTAATGTATAAAGAGGAGAATCACTGATGTAGAAGAGGACAAAGGTTTAATTCCATGGTAAAGGAAGACAGTTCAGTTCAGTTCAGTCACTCAATCGTGTCCGACTCAATATGCTATCTAGGTTGGTCATAACTTTTCTTCCAAGGAGTAAGTATCTTTTAATTTCATGGCTGCAGTCACCAACTGCAGTGATTTGGGAGCCCCAAAAAATAAAGTCTGACACTTTTTCACTGTTTCCCCATCTGTTTCCCATGAAGTGAAGGGACCAGATGCCATGATCTTCCTTTTCTGAATGTTGAAGTTTAAGCCAACTTTTTCTTTCTTAAGGAATATGCTATTCATTTTTAGGAAATATTTTAATTATTTCAGTTCACCCAAGTCAATTTAATAAACCATTTGTTTCAGATCATTGATTTAAGTGGAACTTTGGTGACTGATGTGAGGAAACAGTGATACTTTCATTCATCCTAACTGTGAGCTCTTGGGACATAGTTGACTGAACCATAGGAAATTATACTTGGGGGAGATCAAAAACAGTTGAATGAATTCAGCCTACCTAGATTCTTTGATAAATTCTGTTCTTATAAAATGCTTCTTCCTTGGGCCTTTTAAAGAAATGATGCCTTCACTCTAAAAAGCTATTTGTATGGGCTCTTGACTGCCAATGTTATCGTGGATTCACCCTCAATGGTGGCTCTGTGCTTCTAGGGTGCTCTTGTCATCCCTCTGGCATGAGTCCCACCGAGTGTCCCCCCGGTGGGGAAGCTTGCCTCTGTGACCCTGACACCGGCATGTACCCATGTCTGCCCAGCGTCACAGGCTGGACCTGTGACCACTGTGCTGATGGATACTGGAATCTGGTCCCTGGCAGAGGGTGTCAGCCATGCGATTGCGGCCCCCAGACCTTGATCAGCAACTGCTGTGCCCAGGCAAGAAACTTCAACTTCCTGTGCTGTCAGCATGAGACACAGTGGGGAGATATGCTTTCTAAACATGTGAAGAATGTTTTCTTTATGTATTGCTGTTAGTCAGTGTCTTTAGATAGGTTTGGCCTTTTATGGGCATAGAATCTGCATTTATCAAGGAATGAAAGGCACCAAAGAAGAGAGAATAAGGGTCTGAAAGTTAAGCTCTGCCCCCTTCAGCTTTCTCCAGTCCTCAGTGGGACTGGGCAAGTCAAGATTCACACACAGCAAATCACAATCTTCTCTTTCACTGTTTTGTACATAGAAGCATAGGGAAGCCCCAAGAGATCTATCATTAATCAGAACTGATTACTAACCAGAATGAAAATTCAGTGCCTTCAGAATCCATAATTCCATCTTTAAAAATCAAGCTGTCATTCCCATGGTTCACCAGTTGCTTTCAGTTCAGTTCAGTTCAGTCGCTCAGTCGTGTCCAACTCTTCGAGACCCCATGAATTGCAGCACGCCAGGCCTCCCTGTCTATCACCATCTCCTGGAGTTCACTCAGACTCACGTCCATTGAGTCCATGATGCCATCAAGCCATCTCATCCTCTGTCGTCCCCTTCTCCTCCTGCCCCCAATCCCTCCCAGCATCAGAGTCTTTTCCAATGAGTCAACTCTTCGCATGAGGTGGCCAAAGTACTGGAGTTTCAGCTTTAGCATCATTCCTTCCAAAGAAATCCCAGGGCTCATCGCCTTCAGAATCGACTGGGTGGATCTCCTTGCAGTCCAAGGGACTCTCAAGAGTCTTCTCCAACACCACAGTTCAAAAACAAAGAAATCCCAGGGCTGATCGCCTTCAGAATGGACTGGGTGGATCTCCTTGCAGTCCAAGGGACTCTCAAGAGTCTTCTCCAACACCACAGTTCAAAAGCATCAATTCTTTGGCGCTCAGCCTTCTTCACAGTCCAATTCTCACATCCATACATGACCACAGGAAAAACCATAGCCTTAACTAGACGGACCTTAGTGGGCAAAGTAATGTCTCTGCTTTTGAATATACTATCTAGGTTGGTCTACGTATGGTTAAAAAAGGTGTCCTCTTATTTTATTTATCTTCAAGCTACCAGACCAGCAGCAATTGTTTTTAGAGAATGCATTCTAGGAGCAAATCTTTGCTGCTTCACGTACAGTTAACTCTACACTTAACTGCACATATGGTTTTCAGTCAATAAAACAATGAGAATGAAAATTTTTTAAAGAATATTAACATTATTTATGGAAAAAACAATCTCATGATAAAGTTTTTTGCTTAGTAAATATATTCTTTGAAACACTTCTCACATTAATAGAGATGTGAAAAGAAGGGTAAAACAATGATGAGAAGTTTTAGAGTTGAATCCATAGTATAGGGATTAGGGCTTAATTAGAATCAAAATGCTCATTTCAGAAGCTAGAATCTTCCCAATTAATAAATATGTCTCACCTCCAATTTCACTTCCACTGTTTAATTTGTTAAAGGTCAAATTTTGTAGAAGTAAAGTTTTGAAATAGCTCTTATATATAGAATGGGTTTTCTGTTCTCTTTTTCTTTATCTCCGACCTTCCTTCCTCCAACCCATATCCACACAAATGCACACCATGGTCTTCTTTTCCTTAATAATGTTTTATATTAAGATAGACTTAGGTTTACAGAAAAGTTATGAAGATAGAGAAGATGTACCCCACACCAAGTTTTCTCTATTATTAAATTTACTATATATTAGGATGGTGTTATTTCTCATAATTAATGAATTATTGTTGATACATTATCAGTAACTAAAGTTCATAATTTATTCATGTTTGATTAGTTTTTTATCTGATGCACTTTTTCTGTTCTGAGACTTCAGAACACCACATGACATTCAGCCATCATATCCCCTTAAGTTGCTCTTGATTGTGACAGTTTCTTAGACTTTCCTTATTTTTGATACCGTAACAGTTTTCAGTATTTTGTGAAACGTCCTTCAGTTCACATTTATCCTGTGTTTCTCTCATGGTAGACTTGGATTATGGATTTTGAGAAAAAGATGACCCGTGGAGGTTAAATGCTGTGCTTATCACATCGCATCAAAGCCATACACTATTTACATAACTTAAACTGCTGCCCGGAACCTTGACCTCCTGGCTGAAGCAGTGTGCATCAGGTGTCTCTCCTGCAAAGTGATCCTTTTGCTCTTTTCCGTACTGTACTCCTTCGGAAGAAATCACTAAGCACAGTACCACACTTAAGGAGTAGGGAGTTATGCTCTGCCCCCTTGAGAGCAGAGTATCTCCATCAATTAATCTATTCTTCTGCACTGGAGTTTTGTCTCTTGTTTCCCATTTCTTCATTTATTTAATCATTTTTTGTATCAGCGAACTCAACAGTATTTGTACTATTCTTTGAGTTATAAATCAACACTACTTAATTTTGTTGTTCAAGTTGTTCCAGTTTTGGTCATGGGAAATTTTTTCAGTTGGTTTCTTCAGGCCTTTGACATATCTCAGTATCGTTGGTGTGTTTTTTGGTTTTTTTTAAGTCCCTCCCTACTTTTTGCACTGCAAGCTGCTCTAAGCTCCTTTTGTATATTTCCTGCCTCTGCCCTAGAATCAGCCATTTCTTTAAGGAGCACTGGTTCCTTCTATTGGAGAATGATGTTAGAAACCAAGATCTGGGCTCTAGAGGACCAAGACTATTTTATACGCTCCTCTGGACTCATCACACCTGCAGCCACCAACCACAGAACATGTTGAACAAATTAGCAGATTTCCACACACTACGTGGCTCCTTAATTCATGAGGAGGTCCTCATGCTCATGACATCACTGTCTGATATCTTGGACTTTCTGGGAAGCGTGTTTGTAGGAGCACTTGGCAATGACCACAGTTCTGCCATGGAGGCTGAGGGAAGCCTACAAAGCTGAAGATCAGATGGTGTCAGTTTAACCAAAGACCTGCTTATGACAAGGGTATTTGGGGTAATCTGGTCCACGGAGGATTCCTTGGGGAAGTTTGCTCTTTACAATCAGGAAACACTTTCATGGAATATAGAAGAGCCACACGATCACTGAGATTTCCAGCTGTTTAAACAACTACTGATAAATGTCTCTGTGTCAGCCTGTAGGTGGTCCCTAGTGCATTCTTAGAGAAGCAAATATGCTATGTAATATTTTCATCAACAGTTTTGATGGGAACATGTGTATCAAATTTGCAGATACTACAAAATTATAAGTTAATATGATCAAGACAGGACAAGAGACAAGATATTTTACAACTGTCTTATTGACTGGAAACAATGATGACATGTCAGTGGAATAAAAATAAAGTTTTGCAATTGAGTTTTTAAAATCCATTGCATAAATGCAGAGAGGGAGTAATAACTTGGCACCAGTTTGTGTGAAAAACATCTGGGAGATTTTCATTGTGTGCTGCAAGTGAGCCAGTGGTGCGGCTTGGCTGCCAAAGAGGGGATGCCCATTCAGGCAGGAGCGGGAGTGCCAAGCCCAGCTCCCAGGCAGCCTCTCTTGTTCCATTTGTCCTCTGTACTGGTCAGATGACTCCCAGAAACATTGTTGTCATTTCTGAGTACCACATTTTAAGCACGGAACTGACAAACTAGTGTTTGTAGATAGTGGAGAAGAACCATGCTGTTTTGTAATGAAGCCTTGGGGTGATTGATTTAAAATAAGCATATACAAGTTGAGAACGGCCACCTCTAGTTGGGAGATGGACTGTTCAAAAGAAAAAGGAAGCTATATGTTTTGTGCAATTTCCTTAAGACTGGACTTAGAACAATGGGAACAAGTTACAAGGAGCAGATTCTGCATCAACATACGGAAAGCATTGCCCAACAGTCAAAGACAACGTGGCACCATGACCACTCTTGGGACTACAGGCTCCCGAAGCTCCTTATACTTGAGCAAAAGCCAGTGGTTACTCCGGAGATGGGCAGAAGCTTTAGTAGTCCAGTCACTTTAAGAATTCAGCTGCTTCTGGAGTCCTCGTTGGGTAAGCAGATTTGGTCAAGTGTAATGTAGGACCACAACAATAGTGATTTGCCTTGGTTTTTTCCCATTAGTTTTCTAATCTCCTCAGTGTTCAGAAAATCTGGTCAAGAATCCAGTTGGGAGGATACAGAGAAGTTCAGCTTTCTCTCCAAAATACAGTTAAATAATTGTCACTAAATGATTAAGCTTCATTTACTAAAAAAAAAAAAAAACAGAGATTTTGTGGAGGAAAAACACTAGCCCGATTGGGAAAGACTGCAACTTACATTTCATAATGGAAACACTTGCCAAACTTATTGATGGATGTTAAAACCAGGTCTTTGGTCTCTCTCTCTTAGGAGAGAACTCCCAGAACCTTAGTGGAGAAGAATGTGGCCCATTTCCTATTATGGGCTTTGTTTTCATTTACATCTGTGGCTGTTTCCCAGTTTGAGGCCACCTGTCCCTGAACAGCTGGAAGCAGGCGGTATATTCAAGAGCCCTCAGCCAAAACACATTAACTCTTGATCTTTGGTGTTGTCAGGGGTGGTTGCTGGCCATGGGAATCCTCCTCCTGCCTCTGCACAGCTGTATGTCCTCAATCACTGGAGGGAAAAGTTGTTTTGTATTAATTTGCCTTTTTTTTTTTTTTTTAGATCATAAAGCTTGTCAATCTCTTACCCATGACCATTCTCACAGCTTACAGGCCAGTGTCCGTGCAGATTAGGCTATGATGGGAAACGCTACTCTGAGTGTGAGGAAAATCATTATGAGGATCCCCTAGGGCAATGCATTCGTAAGTATTGGTTCTAAAAATTTGAGTACAGTCAACCTGGTCCTACCACAGGCTTGCTGTGAACCAACTGAATTTTAAATTCCTTTATTTGGTAGAAAATTCACAAAGTTAAAAAAAAAGTCTATAAGATATTAATAAAATGAAAGCTGTATGAACCAATTAGATTTCTCTTTTTTCTTTTCCATTACGGTTTTTCACAAGATATTAAATATAGCTCCCTGGGCTATATAGTGTGGCCTTCCCAGGTGGCACTAGTGGTGAAGAACCCACCTGCCAGTGCAGGAGACATCAAGAGACTCCAGTTTCATCCCTGGGTCAGGAAAGTCCCCTGGAGGAGAGCATGGCAACCCCCTCCAGTATTCTTCCCTGGAGAATCCCATGGACAGAGGAGCCTGGCAGGCTATAGTCCATAGGGTCACACACAGTCGGACACAACTGAAGTGACTTAGCACACACACACATGTGCTATATAGTAGGATCTTGTTGCTTATCCACCCTATATATAATAGTTGGCGTTTGCTAATCCCAAACTTCCAATCCAGCCCCTCCCCCTTGCAACCACAGTCTGTTCTCTGTGATTCTATTTCTGTTTTGCGAAATAAATTCATTTGTGTTATGTTTTAGGTTCCACATGTAAGCAACATCATATGGTATTTGTCTTCCTCTTTCTAGCTTCTTTCACTTGGTATGATAATCTTTCAGTCCATGCACATTGCTGCAAATAGCAGTATTTCATCCCTTTTATGGCTATGCAGTGTTCCGTTGTGTATACGTACCATGTCTTTTATCCATCCGTTTAGGTACATTTAGGTTGTAACCACGTCTTGGCTATTGTGAATAGTGCTGCTATGATCACAGGGGTGTATGTATCCAGCCATATGCCCAGGAGTGGAATTGCTAGACCATATGACAACTCTATTTTTAGTTTTTTGAGTAACCTCCATGTGGTTCTCCATAGTGGCTGTACCAATTCACATTCCCACCAACAGTGTAGGAGGGTTCCCTTCTCTCCACACTTCTCCAGCATTTGTTGTTTATGGATTGTTTATATATAATTTTATTTATTATGTTTGGCTGTGCTGAGCCTTCCTTGCCGCGCAGGCTTTCCCTAGTTGTGCAGAGTGGGAGTACTTTCTAGCTGCGGTGCTCAGCTTCCCGTTGCAGTGCTTCTCTCGTGAGGCACAGGCTCTAGGGCGTGAGGGCTTCGTTAGTTGCAATGCTGGCTCAGCAGTTCCAGTTCCTGGGCTCTAGAGTACAGCTCAGTAGTTGTGGCTTATTTGCTCTATGGTATGTGGGCTCTTCCTGGATCAGGGATCGAATCCATGTCTGCAGTGGCAGGCAGATTCTTTACCACTGAGCCACCAGCGAAGCCTTAGACACTTTTATGATGGTCATGTGACCAATATAAGGTGATACCTCATTGTAGTTTTGATTTGCATTTCGCTAGTAATTAGGAGTGTTGAGCATCTTTTCACGTGCCTGTTGGCCATCTGTATGTCTTCTTTAGAAAAATGTTTGTTTAGGTCTTCTGCCCTTTTTTCAGTCGGGTTGTTTGGTTTTCTTGTTTTGTTTTGTTATTGAGTCGTATGAGCTGCTTGTATATTTTGGAAATTAAGCCCTGTTGATCATGTCATTTGCAAATATTCTCTCCCAGTCCACAGACTGTCTTTTCATTTTGTTTATGGCTTCCTCTGCTGTGCAAAAGCTTATAAGTTTGATTAGGTCTCATTTGTTTATTTTCATTTTTATTTCCATTGCCTTGGGAGACTGACCTAAGAAAACATTAGTATGATTTATGTCAGAGAATGTTTTGCCTAAGTTCTCATCTAGGAATTTTATGGTATCATGCTTTATATTTGAAAATTCACAAACTTTGATCTTAGTTTGAAAAAAAAAAAAAACGTATTTTTAGCCCTTAAAAGTTTTTTCTCTTATATTAAAACTTTGCAGTATATTGAATGTTAGGTTATATTAAAATTCCTCAAAGTTAATATGGAACAGATTTTTGAGATCATAACTTGTAGCCAATTTTCTGCTATCTGGAAGCATGCTGACAAAAACAGCTAATTTGGATCAAGGTAAAGGCTGGGAAATGGAGCATAAGAAGCCAGCAGAGCAGATGTTTCCTTAACATGGCTTTCATAACTTGGGGGTTATCACAGATTCATTCATTTATCTATTTAGAAATATTCACAGAATGTCTACCGGGTATTCAGGGTAGTGAACAAAGAAGGCAAGGCCTCCAAACTTGAGGAGTTTGTGTTCCTAGTGCCTTTCATTCCATTAGCACTAGTTATAGGATTTAAAGCAGGGCTGTTTATTTCTATTTATTTATTCTTAATACACAGCCAGTGCCCCTGGCATCTTTAAAAAATGAAATTGCCTTTTTATTTATTTTTTGGCTGCGCCTCACAGTATGTGGGATCTCAGTTCCCAGACAAGAGATCGAACCCAAGTCCCCACAATGGGACAGTGGAGCCTTAACCTCTGGACTGCCAGAGAAGTTCCAGGGCAAGGCTTTTTCCTACTACTTTCTGCAAACATGGAATCATTTCATATCTGAACTATCCACTACAGGGACCACTAGTTATATTGAGCATTTGCACTGTAGCTAGTGCAAGTGAGAAAAACAATTGTTTATTTCATTTAATCCATTTATATTTAAATAGCACATATGGTTAGTAGCTACCATATTGGACAGTGCAAATGTAGGTCTGGGTTATTTCTAGGAGGAGGGATTTTTGAATCTCTCTTTGAAATCCACTTCCAAAATAAGTCAAACTAAAGAAATATCAGATGTGATAGGCTTACCATTGCAGTCATTTCTATTCTGTGTAGCCACATACGGGAACTCTTTCTGCCTGTCCATTCCTTTATGAATGTGTTTTTGTGGTTTAAAAATAAAAAACCTTTGGTTTTTTGCCACATTCAAAGATGCAATTTTCCAAGTGGAATTGCTACTTTAAAAACCAGGAAGGAATGTTGGCTCTTAGAAAATCTTTCTTAGAGAGCCTATATTCCTGTGTCCCTCTAATATTTTAATAATCTTATTTTATAAAAATGCTTTCATAGAGGAAACTTTGCAAATAGTCAGCTCAGGCTACAGACCCCACTAGTGCTCCTGGAGAAGAACAGATAATAAGGGAGAGCCTTGGCCTCCAGGTGGTGAAACGCACAGGGTCCCCCCCCCTGCAGGGGTTCCTGCAGAGGCCTCTGGACCAAAACAAATGGGCCAGATAGATGATGTCTATTGGAGGAACCTAGTGTGTTAATCAGTTTTTATTTGTAATTTGGCATTATTCCCACTCAGGCTGCCAAATGGATTTTTAAATCACTTGTTCCTTACAATTAAGCCTGTGGCATAGCCTAGTGATTCCCTGACCTTTCGGAAATTGCTTCAATAATAATAATAATTGCTTCAGATAACTTCAGTAGCTCTCTTTATCCTTCATCCTTAGCTGTAATCAACAACCTACTCATCTGAAGTACATATACTATCAGGTTTGGGGTGAGTATTTATTTATTTTTTGGCTACACTGCATGGCTATGGATCTGCTCCTAGACCAGTGACTGAACCCAAGCTCTCGGCAGTGAAAGCATGCAGCCCTGACCATTGGACCACCACCTAACAGCCAGGAGTTTTTTGTTTTTCTTTTAATTAAGATGGTAATTTTATTGTTCCCATTTTTTTTGAAAAGACTTTTTTTTAGAGCAGTTTTAGATTCACAGGAAAATGAGAGGAAGGCGCTCCCAGACCCTACATATGCATACCTTCCCTCATTATCAACCTCCCCACAAGAGTGGTACATTTGTTACAATTGATGAACCTATATTGATACATTGTAATCATCAAAGCTCATAGTTCATATTAGGGTTGACTTGCTATGGGTTTAGATAGATGTCTAATGACATGTATCTATCAGCATAGTATCATACAGAGTGTTTCCACTGCCTTAAAAATCCTCTGTGCTTTGCCTTCTATCCATCCTTACACACCCCTTAACCCCTGGCAACAACTGATCAGTTTACTGTCTCTATAGTTTTCCCTTTTCAGAATATCCTATAGCTGGAATCATATTACAGTATGTACCTTTTTCAAAGTGACTTCTTTCATTTAGTAGAAAGCCCCTAAGGTTCCTCCATGGTTTCTTTATGGCTTAACACTCATTTCTTTATAATGTTGAATAACATTTAATTGTCTGGGTGTGTCACAGTTTCTTTATCCATTCACCTAGACATTTTGGTTACATCTAAGTTGGCAATTATGCATAACGTTGCTATAAACATCCATTTGTAGGTTTTTATGTGGACGTGTTTTGAATTCCTTTGGGTAAATACCAAAGGGAGATTCCACACACACACTTTTCTGAGAACAGACCAGTCTTTCTTATGCAAGGAAGACACCACATCCAGGCTGGGTTTCACTAAGAAAAAGTGTGATCATGGGCCTTCTTAGAGAGTCTGTGACATGCCCGAACCACCCTGCAGGAGCAGGAGCAGCTGTCCACAAGTGTGTCATTAGATCGATATTCTTCACTCACATAAGTGAAGAACCCAGATGTGAACAGCTCACACACTTGCAGTAAAAATGTCATCTAATAATGTCATCTGAGAACAAAGCCCTGGGACTTCCCTGGCAGTCCAGTGGCTGGGCCTCCACACTTGCACTGCAGAGGGCACAGTTTCCATCCCTGGTCAGTGAACTAATCCTGCAAGCCAAGTGGCGAGGCCAAAACAACAACAACAACAACAACAAACCAGAACAAAAGCCCCAGGAGCTGACTTGTCTGGAGTGAAAAGAGGGATGCTGTGTTTTCATGGCCATTGCAAAGATCTCTGTAATGATCCTGCTTTAAATGTTCGCCTTAGAAATGGGATTTAGGAAGTTTCTCAGGGAAGAGGAGGGGACTTCATTCTTGAGCTAGTAAGGAGCCAAAGGGCAGGCGACTGACATCCTCTGCTCCTTCTCTCACCTTTTTCAGCATGTGACTGCAACAAGGAAGGTTCCCAGACGCCTGTCTGTGGCCAGGACACCGGCACGTGTCGGTGCCAGGAGGGCATTAGTGCCCCTCGCTGTGCCCGCTGTGCCCACTGTGCCCTGGGTCATGACCAGGAATCCCCCGCTTGTCTTCGGTGTCGCTTGTGCTTTGATCAATGGGACCACACTATTTCTTCCCTCTCCACGGCGGTGCAAGGGTTAATTAGGCTGGCTGCTAACATGGAAGATAAAAGAGAGACCCTGCCTGTCTGTGAGGCCGACTTCAAAGGCCTCAGAGAAAACATGTCTGAAATAGAAAGGATTTGGAGACATCCTGTTTTCTCATCTGAGGAATTCTCAAAAGTCAGGGATTATCATGCTCTGTTCAGTAAGGTTTGTGCAAAAGTAATAGGTCGCCAAGTTCCTGATTTACCTTAACTCCCAAGAGCTTTAACAGCTTTCAGCTTAGAAATGTACCTTTATTAACATTAGGAGAATGATCATTGTTCAGTTAGTAACCAAGCTGAGGATCATATCTGTCTGTCTCTTTCCTATCTAGTTAGGATTGCATATGATTTTTCAGGATATCATTGATTACAACAAAAAGGCAACCACAAGGTTAATTGGGAAGCCCAAACTCAGCAGAGCTGAAGGACACAAAATTGGAAGTAGGAAGGTTTCTAATACACATTTTTTTTTTACCATGTACTCAGGGAAATGTGCTTAATGTTCCCAGATTCCTCAGTTGTTTACATGCCCATACATTACTGTGAAGTTGTAGAATGAGTACAATAGTTCTTTCAAAATGCAGTATCATTTTTTCATTCATCAAATAGTGCTAGAGATGATGTTGATTGCTGTGGGCTAGGAGTCAGCCAGACATAGTTCACGAGCAACATCCAACCCATCACATTTTTTGTAAATAAAGTTTTATTGGAACACAGCCATACCCATCATTTACATTCTCTGTGGCTGCTGTCCCTCTGCAATGACAGAGCTAAGCAGTTATGACAGGGATGCTATGCCCCCAAGGCCTGAAATATTTACTTTCTCACCCTTTACAGAAAAAGTTTGCTGACCTGATTTGGGCAAATGACTATGAGTTGGGTATAGTTCCTACGCATCTAGGAGCAGACAGTCTACAAAGAAACCAAGAAAATTATGTTATGGTTCTATAAAAAATATTTCTCCTCCCCAGAAAAACTCATGGATTAAAGAATAGTTGAAGCTATGAAGTTTCATGTTATATAAAACACAAGTGTAAATATAAGGCCATTCATTTTGTCAGTTGTATCACCAGAGAAAAATTCCAGAAGCATATAGTAATTGCTTAAAAGTTACACAGGGAGGATGATGCAACTCACTTGGTTAGTTCAGAGGAAGGGCCACTGGCATCATAAACACAGCTCTAGGGCCCAGGGTGGTAACATGTTCAGATCAAGCTGGCAGGTGAAAACAAGCACGTCTATACCCTAGTAAAGACTGTGGGTTCCCAGAGCTCCCCACTTTTTAAGTGATGTCAGATATCCAGATTTCTATGGAAATGTCCCCACTTTAAAATATAGGCAGCTAATTCAATAGCACTTTTTAAAAGAACTGTATAGGCCAAAGAAACATGTCTGAGAATGAGCTTGTCCCATGGACCACTAGTTTGTGGTTGTCAGACCTAGCAGGTCAAATGGAACTGAGAAAGCGGAAGGAGTCCATGGTGGGTGGTCCAAACAAAGAGACTGAAGAGCCCAGAGCAGAGCCAGAGAGAAGGAGGCAAAGGAACAGCAGTCCCAGTGCCAGGTCTGAAATGGTAAGGGACGCCTGCCCTTCCTGGTCCACCTTTTGAACTCCTGTTCCTCTGTAACAACCACCCAAACACTGCCCCCTCTCTGAAGCCCTTCCTGATGACCTCAGAGAAAAGATGTGTTTCCTTCTCCATCTTTCCATGGCTTTGTAGTTCATTTGCCACTACCTCACTGAGGAGCTCCTGTGGGCAAAGCTGTTTTCTCTATGATTGTATTCTCCAGGCCTGGTTTAGTTAAATAATAAATGTTCACTGGGTAAATTACAAATCCAAATGGCAGTAGGGGAAGGACAGAGCACTCAGGATGTCCCTAAGCATAGATTCAGAAGTCACACTACTGCAGTTGAAATCCATCCCAAGTATGAGGATACTTAATAAAGAGGGCAATTTCTGTGTGTGTGTGTGTGTGTGTGTGTGTGTGTGTGTTTTCCACCAATCTGTCAAATGTAATACAAGCTTTGCTACATTTACTCTCATTTTCCCCTATAGGAAACAAATCATGCAACTAAGTGAGCAGCTGAAAACAGTGGATGAATTTAAAGACCTGAAAGAGGCAATAGTCAGAATGAGGAATGAAACAAACTTCTTACTTGAAGATCTTCAGGAAGGAAATGATTTACACTCCAGTGCCTGGAATGCAAGCCTCATGGGTAAGAGAGACAATGTACCTTAACTGTCTGTTTATGGACAGAAGCTAATAAAATCCATAGTGCATTCCATTATTGAATCACCCTGTGCTTATTGCCACAGCGCCCAAGCACTTTAAAACATGAAAACATACCCATTAAAGGTATTATTTGTGCACGAATATTTCAACTTCTTAAAACATTGCAGAGACTGGATAGCATTTGCACAAAAATATGCTAACAATTATGCACTACTAAACATATACTAAACCCCAAAGTATTCAGATGCCAAGCCACACAAGGATCTTGTGTAATCATCAGCTTGGAAATTCTAATGTGGCCATAAGAAAATGAAAGAGATATGTTTTGATACCTTCCTGAATGTAAGCCACTCAGTTTCCAGCAATCATAAACACAAAAGGATATGAATCAAAAAGAACCTACATATTTCTTGTAAGAACTCTGTAGGAATTTGGAGACATGTAACACATTAGAAGGCTGTAGTACATATTGCATAGTTTTAAAAAGTGAATGGGAGCCATGCCAAAGCCAAGACCAACTTGGAGGGGAAATGGAACTCTGAAACAAAACTTGAATTAAGTCATATCCTCTTTTCCCACGAGATCCTTGCTATGTTTGGAAATGGACAGACATCTTGTTAACTACCAGGAGAGGCAGCACTGATCTTATTCACACAGAACCCATCTAGTTAAGAGATGAAACCTACCTATCTCAAGGCAAAAGCATCATCTACTTTTCCTTACCCTATGTCTATGCTCCTGTTTGTATCTGATCTTGAGCTAAAAGAGAGAGAGAAAAAAAGATGGCAATTATGATGCTAAAGGAAGGCCTGTATTTAATGAAATCACTATTGATGATGCTTTATAAATGCTATATAAAGAGTAAGGAATTTACTCTGATTCCCAATCTGGGAGAAGGTGCCCAGTGAAAGAACTGAAAATCCACCAGCAGTCACCCAAGCCAGGTAGAAGAAAGCAAAACTGATCCATGCTGATCCTCTCAAACTTGCATTCCAACAGTAGTTACTGGGCTTTTTCTCAATGCCTGACACTGTACTGGGCATCAGAGACAGGCAGTAAATTCAGACAGTCCTCACCCTGAAGTCATCCCAATCTCATGTGGGAAAGCCAGGCATATAAACAACCCCAAACAGTGAACACACTCTGTTAGAGCATCTTCAAACTGCTTCAGAAACAAAGTAGAGAGAATGGTATTATTCCTGGGTATATTAGAAAAGGCTTCATAGAATAAAGATAAATTTGCCAGATAAATCAAGGCAGAAAATCATCACAAGCAATAGAAAGATGATTATTGTTTGCTTAGGGAAGTGGTTCATGGTAAATAAAAATCATGATATATTGAGTTCAGTTCAGTTACTCAGTTGTGTCCAACTCTTTGCCACCCCATGGAATGCAGCAAACCAGGTCTCCCTGTCCATCACCAACTCCCAGAGTTTCCTCACACTCCTGTCTATTGAGCCGATGATGCCATCCGAGTATGTTAGTATAAAAACCAGGAATGTTTAGAAGATAAACAGTGGTTGTCATGCCTGAACTCTGGTTATGTATGGAGTAAAGATCAGAATCATGGGCCTTTGGTTCCTAAAATAGTTTAAAACCCTAATATGCTATCATTTACATTAAAACATCACATTATGCTTTCAGGAATTTGTATTTCTGTCAAAATATAGAGAAGTGTTTAAGAACACAGTCTCTAGAGTCAGACTACCTGGCTTCAAATCCTCGCTGCATCTCTTACTATTGGCAAGAATTTACTGTCATCAGAGCCTCGTTTTTCCACTTGTAAAATGATGGTTGGGCTAATTCTCAGAGTGTTTTGCAAAATTAAGGATGAAAGTTGATCAGAAGTACAGGTATATAGAAAGCACTTAGCACTGTCTGGTGGCTCAGGCAGTAAAGAATCTGTCTGCAATGCAGGAGACCTGGGTTCGATCCCTGGGTTGGGAAGATCCCCTGGAGAAGGCTACCCATTCTTGCCAGGAGAATTCCATGGACAGAGGAGCCTGGCAGGCTACAATCCATGGGGTCACCAAGCGTCTGACATGACTGACTTTCACTTTAGCACAGCAGCTGTTGTCATCAGCTTCAACATCACAGGTCAGCAAACTACAGTCTGCCTGCGGATTCTACCCACAGCCTGTGGTAGGGTTTTTTCCCCCTTTAAAAAAAAAAAAATTATTTACTTTTAGTTGGAGGATAATTGCTTTACAATAACAGTATTGTAACTAGTTTCTGCCATACATTAATAGGAATCAACCATAGGTATACATATTTCCCCTCCCAGTCTATTTTTATAAATAAAGTTTCATTAGGAGACAATCTCACCTATTTATTTACATGGTAACTGTTACTCTATAGCAGCAGAGTTGGGTAGTTGCGACAGCGATGTAATGGTAGGTAAGCCTGAAACATTTATCCTCCGGCCTTTGTAGAATGATTTCGTCAACTTCTGTGCTGCATAGTGAGGTAAACTTGGTTCATCATCTTAGAGTTCATATAGGTAGTCAAAATTAATACCTTACATATGTGGAACACTTCACAGAGTATTTTTATATTATTTCACTTAATCTTTACAAATTATTATCACTAATTTACAAGAAACACAATCTAAGAGACTAATGGGTTTGCTCAAGGACATAACCACACAGTAAAGGGAGAAGCCAGCATTCAAATCTATGTCTGAAGACTTAAACCTCAGTGCTCTGTAGGTATTACATCTGTATCTATGACAGAACTTCTAACTTTTCCCCATGAAGTGCAAACTCAAGGGAATGGATGTTGAATTTTTGTATTGATCATTGAGACCAAGACAGTCTAGTCAAGTTGGAGAATAATTATGTTGATAGCCCATGTATAATTACAGTTGTTTCCACAAAATTTATCTTATCTTAATTGGTGTTGATATAGATTTTTCAAAGAACATCAAGAAGTATTATCAGAGTTCTGTATCTACTGAAAAGAAAACTAATGAAACTACATCCATCATAAACAACTCCAAAAATACCAGGAATGACTTACTTAGCATCTTAGATACACTAACCTCAAAAGAAGACTTGGCATTGGAGAAATTAAAGCAGATCCAGATACCAAATGTTCAAATATTGCAAGGAAAGGTAAATATTCATGACAGGATAGTAAAAGTATCTGTGGCTTTTACTTGACATGTGTCTGCTCGATCACTCAGTCGTGTCTGACTCTTAGGGACACCAAGCACGGTAGCCGGCTTCTCTGTCCATGGAATTTTCTGGGCAAGAATACTGGAGTGGGTTGCCATTTTCTTTTCCCGAGGATCTTCCCAGCCCAGAAATCGAGCCCACATCTCCTGCCTTGGCAGGTGGATTCTTTACCACTGTGCTACCTGGAAGCCTGACTTGATGTACAAATCTTTTCTATTTCCCTGTCTAATGTTTTACTTCATTTTTAATTTATAGTATATAAGTATAGGAATAATATATAAATAATATAAATATATTTAATCTAAAAATAATGTAATTTTAAAAAATGTCTTAAGTCCAACTTCGAGGAAAATCAAAAAGTAAAGATTATGCCTTGATTTTATTATTTTATACTATTAGCTATTTCCCAAATGGTACAGACTGTGGACATTTACACCTCCTGCTTCATAAGTGAAAGGTAGTTTTTATTTTTAAAAAGATGAAATTAACATGGAAATGCTCGATATTTTCCGAAGAAACCATAGTATGAAAGTGTTATTGACTGACACCAGTGCTAACAACAAATAAGTTAGATACATATTCAGTTAACTAGGAAATATTTAATGGGTCATATCTACATAGTAAGCATGAACAGCTGTTGAAGAAACACACACGAATAGAGCAGCCTCTTGCCTCAGTGAGCCTGGATGACGTTAGGAAAACCCTCTGCCAACAAGTCACTTTTTCCACACAGATTCTTTTTCCTCTCAGGTGTGTGGAGCAGGAGAGGACACAGCCTGCATGCTCTCGTCCTGTGGAATACTATTTACTATTTCCCAAATGGTACAGACTGTGGACATTTACACCTCCTGCTTCATAAGTAAAAGGTAGTTTTTATTTTTAAAAAGATGAAATTAACATGGAAATGCTCGATATTTTCCGAAGAAACCATAGTATGAAAGTGTTATTGACTGACACCAGTGCTAACAACAAATAAGTTAGATACATATTCAGTTAACTAGGAAATATTTAATGGGTCATATCTACATAGTAAGCATGAACAGCTGTTGAAGAAACACACACGAATAGAGCAGCCTCTTGCCTCAGTGAGCCTGGATGACGTTAGGAAAACCCTCTGCCAACAAGTCACTTTTTCCACACAGATTCTTTTTCCTCTCAGGTGTGTGGAGCAGGAGAGGACACAGCCTGCATGCTCTCGTCCTGTGGCGGCCCGAGCTATTACAGCTCCCCAGCCCTCTCAACGAATGCCCTGCAGAAAGCTCAGGAAGCAGAGTCTGTGGTTTACAGTTTGAACAACCAAGTTCACAGGTTGAAGAAACAGGTGAATGATATCTTCTCATGCTTTATTTGCAAAGCTATAGCAACTTTTAAAAAGCAAACTGCTTGAAAGTTTTTAAATTTCCATTTATGTTCTAAGTGAAAGGATAGATTTTTGATGTTAGGTGTTCTTTTGCCTGGAAATACAAAATAAAAATAAAGAGAAGTTATGAAAGTATTAGTTGCTCAGTTATGTCTGACTCTTTGTAAACCCATCAACTCTAGCCCACCAGGCTCCTCTGTCCATGGAATTCTCCAGGCAAGTATACTGGAGTGGGTTGCCATGCCCTTCTCCAGGGGATCTTCCAAACCCAGGGATCGAACCTGGATCCTTCTGCATTACCATCTGAGCCACCAAGGAAACTCTAAAAATATAGACGTGACTATAAGTGGTGATTTAGAAGTAGATGAAAATATTAACATATTTTTTCATATATATGATGTATAAACATGTGTAGGTATGTGTGTATAACATTGTGTGTGTGTGTGTGTGTGTGTGGAAAGAAAGAGAAGAGAAAAACAAAGTATATGTTCATAGGACATGCATAAACATTTGATTATGATTCCTATATAGCAAATACTGCATAGAAATGTGTAAATTCCTAGCCTTGGAGGTTTGAAGACTATAGAAATCTCCAAGTATTACTTCTTCTTTTCCAATTTGGATTCCTTTTATTTCTTTTTCTGCTCTGATTGCTGTGGCCAAAACTTCCAGAACTATATTGAATAGTAGCGGTGAAAGTGGGCACCCTTGTCTTTATACTGGAAATAAAAGCAAAAATAAACAAATGAGATCTAATTAAAATTAAAAGCTTCTGCACAACAAAGGAAACTATAAGGTGAAAAGACAGCCTTCTGAATGAGAGAAAACAATAGCAAATGAAGCAACTGACAAACAACTAATCTCAAAGATATACAAGCAACTTATGCAGCTCAACTCCAGAAAAATAAACGATCCAATCAAAAAATGGGCCAAAGAACTAAATAGGCATTTCTCCAAAGAAGACATACGGATGGCTAACAAACACATGAAAAGATGCTCAACATCACTCATTATCAGAGAAATGCAAATCAAGACCACAATGAGGTACCACTTCACACCAGTCAGAATGGCTGCGATCCAAAAATCTACAAGCAATAAATGCTGGAGAGGATGTGGAGAAAAGGGAACCCTCTTACACTGTTGGTGGGAATGCAAACTAGTACAGCCATTATGGAAAACAGTGTGGAGATTCCTTAAAAAATTGCAAATAGAACTGCCTTATGACCCAGCAATCCCACTGCTGGGCATACACACCGAGGAAACCAGAATTGAAAGAGACACATGTACCCCAATGTTCATTGCAGCATTGTTTATAATAGCCAGGACATGGAAACAACCTAGATGTCCATCAGCAGATGAATGGATAAGAAAGCTGTGGTACATATACACAATGGAGTATTACTCAGCCCTTAAAAGGAATAAATTTGACTCAGTTCTAATGAGATGGATGAAACTGGAGCCGATTGTGCAGAGTGAAGTAAGCCAGAAAGAAAAACACCAATATAGTATACTGACACATATATATGGAATTTAGAGGGATGGTAATGATGACCCTGTGGGTGAGACAGCATGGGAGACACAGAGGTATAGAACGGACTTTTGGACTCTGAGGGAGAGGGAGAGGGTGGGATGATTTGGGAGAATGGCACTGAAACATGTATACTATCATATGGGGAGTGAAGCGCCAGTCTATGTTCAATGCAGGATACAGGATGCTTGGGGCTGGTATACAGGATGATCCGGGGAGATGGTATGGGGTGGGAGGTGGGAGAGAAAACAACAAAAAAAAGAAATCTCCAAGTAAAGAATAATTTTTCATTAATTCAAGAAGGTGTTTGAAATTCTACTAAATAGATAAATTTTAATGTTAGAATTTAACATTAGAAAATGTTTTTAATAGGATTATACCCTTACTTCCTCAAACTCCTTCCTAGATAGATATGGTAAAGTTGTTTTAATATTTAAGTACCTGATAACAGAACCTCAGATAATTTTAAATGATTTAAAAAATCATTTCTAAAAAATGAGTCTAATTTTCAGTTACCTAGTTTTCTTCAGGCCTTTTGATGAATACGTTATATTCATCTTGAAAGGATAAATACAAATTTAAGAGTTTTGTGAGTACATTGTGTTCATCTTGAAAATAAGTTGGTATGCTCCCTAGTTTGTTTTGTGGGGGGAGGAATGGTAAAGTTGTTTTAATATTTAAGTACCTGATAACAGAACCTCAGATAATTTTAAATGATTTAAAAAATCATTTCTAAAAAATGAGTCTAATTTTCAGTTACCTAGTTTTCTTCAGGCCTTTTGATGAATACGTTATATTCATCTTGAAAGGATAAATACAAATTTAAGAGTTTTGTGAGTACATTGTGTTCATCTTGAAAATAAGTTGGTATGCTCCCTAGTTTGTTTTGTGGGGGGAGGGCAATATACGTAGAGCCTTTGAAGAAGAAAAGCTGCATTTTTAAATCAATTTAAGATAAATATTATATCAGTAAGCCCTCTTGTTTGCAAGTGGCAGAAACCAACTCCTGAACAGAAAGGAAATGTGTGTGCAGACATCTGGGCCTCAGAATTGAAAGAAGGATACAGAGCCAGACTTGAAAATGGGGTGAGAACCATAGGCAAGATACACACTCCTGCACATACACACTGCAGAGCAGCCATTTGTTCCATGAGCCTCGTCTCCATGGACCTGAGCCCCAGCTGGTCCAATATCCTTGCTCCACAGGCTCCAGAATCCAAGTTCTGGAGCAGGTGTCTGATTATAGTCAGGTTGAAGAACATCCTTACACATCCTAAATGTTGACATGGTTTGTTTACATACTCATCTGTGGCGTTAGTGGTAAAGAACCCGCTTGCCACTGCAGGAGACATAAGAGGTTCAATCCCTGGGTCAGGAAGATCTCCTGGAGGAGGGCATGGCAACCACTCCAGTATTCTTACCTGGAGAGTCTCATGGACAGAAGAGCCTGGCAGGCTAGAGTCCATAGGATCACAAAGAGTCGGACATGACTGAAGCGACTTAGCATTCAAATTTGTATTGCCACCTAGTTTTTCCACTTATATATTATCCTTCAATGCTTTAACAAATATTCATTGAGTACCTATTGCATGCTGGGCATTTATCTACATGCTGGAAATTCAACAATGAGCAAATAAGAATCCTGATCTTGCATCCCTGTACTTAAATCATTTCATGTAATGTTAAACTACTATTGTGTCCCTCCTCAAAAACCAGAAATCTCACACTATTTAAGTAAGTCCCATGCTAAGTGATTACTTTTAAAAGATAAGCCCTGAAGTATATAATAGCAGAATCTTGCTTAATCAACATATAAATGGAGAACTAGAAAAGGATGAAGGTTGTCATGTTGATAAAATGGTGTGCTATTTTCCTCTTGATTAGAAGGGGGAAGCATGCCAGAAGAGATTACGAGAGAATTTTCAGGAGTCGTGACAGAGGATGGATTGCAGAGAAATGTTTTAAGAGTGAAGTAATTTAGCAATCTTGTTCTTTCTGAATATGGCATCAACTAATCTACATTGAGATTTCATCTGTGTAACTTGGTGCTTCAATTCTCATCTTTTTCTATGTATTCTTACTCACAATATCTCCACTTTATTTTTTATTGAAATATAATTGACATAGGAAGTTTGTATTAGTTTTAGGTGAACAACATAATGATTTAATATAAGTATGTATTGTGAAATGATTAGTACAATAAATTTAGTTAACATCCATCCATCATCACATGTAGTTACATTTTCTTTCCTGTGATAAGAACTTTTAAAATCTCTCTTAGCAACTGGTATCCATTTTAAAGTTTAAAAAGTTCTAGAGAATTAAGGAACCACTCCAAAAAATTAAGGTACATATTTTTCATCATGTAAATATTTCTGTTTTGTTTCATCATTTGCCAGTGACTACCATTAAATCCTGTTCCACAGAATCTGTGTGGCTTAAATTAAGCTGGCTTTTTTATGGGGAAATAAAGGGAGATTTTTTTCCCCTCACTATGTTTGATCCTAATTAGCCCTGCTTCTGTCACAATTAATTTACTCAGTGCAGCTCAACTTGTGGGTGATATTGTTCTATTGCTCTCCAT